>KV458880.1:97992-115159 GCA_001662605.1 Pseudogymnoascus sp. 05NY08
CCACGTGACGTGCTGCCTTACAACACATGAGGACATGAGTCGTACAGAGTATGGCAGGCAGAGTAATTTACAAGAAATTTAAGATCTTTAATAAGAATGAAATGGCTTCTCTAGCTTTTCGCTTCATAGCTTCAAATTATCATAGATTTTGAAGTAGATTTATCTGTTCCCTTCCCTTTCCTACCCCCAGCTCTATTTTCTCGCGCAGCACTTCTAGATGAGAGCATATCATTAACACAATGCACATTTGCTGTCTTTTCACTTGGAAACTGGTAGCTTGGATTGTATGTGCCAACGGGCTCGCCTCTGATGCTGAGCAGTTTTCCTAGATGTATTTGCGACTCTTTCAGCCTCTCGGCTCCCCTTCTTGGCATCTAAGCTGCAGACGACGGCTGTTGTCTTACTTTTAATTGCGTAGAAGCTCACTGGGAGTTTGGTTCACCAGATTCTAATTATTGAGTTGAGTAGTTGCTGTTCAAGATAACATCGTTGGTCTCCCACAGCTGCTTCTTGTCGACTGTCGCCATATGTGCGATGTAACATACCACAGCAACTATCGGCAGCAAATTCTTGGTCAGAGATCAACTCGAGCACCAACAAGGCCAGGCGCTGTTGGAACGCAACCGGGCTAGTGGATGCAAGCATGAACAGCCACATAGTAATCCCAGTGCAAGTACATTGTTATGTAAATTAACGATGGGGAGGAAACTAGATCAGACGGGTATAATACATTCAACTCTCAGACTCAAATCCCTGATTCCAGGGTACCCAAGACTGGTCCGAAAAATCAGACATACACTTGACCTTTTCAGGTGGCTTATCATCCCACGCAATCTTCAACGACTTATCATTACCCTCTGCCTTCACCGCATCAGAAACATACCCATGCAACTGTTTGGCCTTCTTAGCAGACCCATCCGAATAGTCCAAATTAACTGACGGCACCACCGCAATCTTCGAATACCCCGCCATCCACAAGTCCTTACAGAACAGTCGCGGCTCGCCCGAATAGCACTCTCCAGCCTTCGACTTCCGAAATCGTATATTTTTCTCAATCAAAGGCTTTGCACTGAAGACAACAGCGCCGTTCCAGCAGGCAAATACTTGGAAGGCCTTGTGCTCATCAAATCGCTGACGGGAAACTGGGTGGTTCCAGAACAGATTCGAGGAAAATCGCCACCCTCCGTCCGGAGGGATCTCCCAAAACGTGTCTCCATTTATGGCTCTCGCAATCCAGATGTCGTAGAAGATGGGAGCTGGGTCTATATCCGACCAGTCCATCGCACATGTCATGTCCGCCCCTTGAAAGACGCGTTGGTGGACCAGCTCCAGCATGTCCTCCATACATATGCCGACGTCATTGACGAAAACCACCGCTGTGTCTGGGGAATACCGAGTCGAATTGTTGAGCAGCGGCTCCAGGGCTAAGTTTCGAAGGCCTGAAAGTCCTTCGATTCGGTCTCCCTGCTTTGGGTCGATGTCGCTGGTTTGGAGGTGAAATTCTAGCCCCAAGTTTTCCATGTCTACGCGCAGCGCATCTAGTACTTCACGAGTCCCATCATCGGAATGTCCTTCCACTATCGATAATGCGCAGTTTTCCGGACCGAGAAATCGCACGGTTTCCACAACGGATCCCAACAGTCGAGGGAGTATGCCTATGCATTGTCGCAGATTGAGCGCAAAGAAGTATTTTATCTGCCTATCGGCGGCTTTCGCGTCTCCATGATCGACTCGAAGATGGTCGTAGCGTTTTGTATCAGGGGCCGGGCACAGAAGTCGCTCAAACTCTTCGTCTTTAGGGTCTAGTATCGCTTTGACATAGTTGTATTTGGGCGCTTGCGCGTCGAGGAGACTTGTAGTCGCCACTTGAGATGCTGTTGGAGGTTAGCTTCGGGTTCATACAGTAGGTGTCCTGGGGGTGGGAGAAGGGGACTGCTTACCAGCCTCCTGCTCTGCTGTATTGCTGCCTCCGTAAGAAGGGAGATGTAGACCGGCGACCAGTTCAGACGACTGATTCTGTAGATCTGAGAGGGTTATGAAGACAATGATGATTGCGATTGCGATGGTGATGACCAATAGCCTCTTTCTAGGTAGCCATGATCTGGTCAGCATCGTCTTTCAAATGCACCTCACATTTAATATTAAGAAAAGATAATGCGACGGCGCTGGCACATGTTCATCAGTATTGATGGAGATAACGCTGCAGTTAAGTAACGTAACAATGACATTGATGTGTGGTCAAAGGGTTGAGATGACAGCCGCGGCCCGCCGCGTCCCCGCCAAATGCCCCTGGAATACTGTACCGCACAGTACGCCAATGGGCCAATGGTTTTCTGGCTTTTAGCCTCCGGGAATAGATCCCTGACATTTCTTTGCGGAGTTTTGCCTTTAGTGCACTTTTACGCGCCGTGCTACGCGCTGTCCTCGTCTACCGTACCCCTCACCACCCCTTTCGCACCCCTTTCGCATCACCCCAGAGCTGACCGCTTGATTACTCTTATCTTATAAAAATCATAGAGTGAAGGCTTACTATTCACACTCAAATAAATATAAACGAACAAACCTTAGAAGAAATATGATGAGACCAAAGCCTTTAGTTTTCCTCGAATCTGCCTTGCGCAACTTTGGTATAAAAATACTACGCGCTGGGCCATGTGCTGTACATGCAGGGGTTAACTACGGGCAGAACAACGACGCCTGATTTGCCCGGATCTTCAAACACCAACACCAACACTAATATTTTGGTCCGAAGCTGTTTTAAGAGGAAAGATTAACGCCCATCCAAAAAATGGGTACGGGACAGCGAGAGCTCCGTTTCAGTGGAGCCGCCAGCCCGCGGCAGCCTATAAGCTCCTGGTACTAATGTTTCCACAGCCTGTCAGTTGAAGCGTAGCCCTTTTTTAGACCTGTATTTGGACATGGGGAGCAGCGCCTATATAGTACTAAGTATGGAAATGTCGAGAACGGAATCGTGTTGATGATTGCCGATTTTACATATCTTTGGCATGGTGGTCTCTCGTGGTATTCTCATCTATTTCTTTGTTGCTTCGTTTTTACCTCATTTTTGAAATGATGCGCCGCCTAGTGGTCCTCTGGGTGGGGGTTCTTCTCTTCGA
Organism: Pseudogymnoascus sp. 05NY08; assembly: GCA_001662605.1. Lineage (NCBI taxonomy): Eukaryota > Fungi > Ascomycota > Leotiomycetes > Thelebolales > Thelebolaceae > Pseudogymnoascus > Pseudogymnoascus sp. 05NY08. Next base: position 101,109 of record KV458880.1, read on the forward strand.
TATTCGATATGCTGGAGTGCAGGCACAGAAGGCGGTTTGGAAGACCCCGGTGAAGGGCGAAAACCTGGAAGCCAACACGATAGACTCGGTGTTGTTGGATTGGACTTCGACCCTTCCCACCACAATCCTGCGGATGTGGTGCCAGAATAAAACAGATGCAAATAATCTGGTTTTAGGTTCGTTGGTTTCATTTCTACAATTACAGGCGCGAGTGTAACTAACATGTATTGTGTTTTACAGCTAGCTCCTTCTATGTCGATTCCAAAGGACCCTTCAAATATGTCATGGAAAAATATCTACAAGACAAAACGGAGTTTCCCCTTGCTTGTCACGCCGAGCTGGCGGAAAACCCAGTAGGTGGCGGTACCGATTGCCCGGCTGCGATCGTGTGGTCATCCAACGCAGCTGAAGCTGCAAAGACGGTTTCACAGAAGACAGCGGCGCCGACTGTCACCGTAACGCCTTCACCAAGTTCAACGCCAATCCCAACCCCAAGCGCAACTCCAAGTTCAACCCCGCCGTCAACTACGGACTCTACCACCACCGACTCGCCATCAAAATCTACGACGCCTCCATCGAGCACAGGTACGGAGGAAACCAGCAAGTCTTCGACGAATAGCTCAGGGGAACCCGCCACGCTTCCGACTAAGATCGCAGAAACTCCGTTAGGCGCCACGACAGCTCCCATAGCACCCGCGCCTGCGAGCCCCAACAACACAGGGGCCATAATAGGAGGTGCAATCGGCGGCGTGGCCCTCATAGCCTTCATCATCCTCGCAGTCCTCTTCCTGCGAAAATTCCAACGAAACCGCGCAGCCTCCCCCATCCCCACCGAGTCGACACGACGGAGTTTCTACCTCTTCAATGCCTATAACAAAAGGGGGCCAAAGGCGCGTACTACAGGCGTATTTGAGAAAGAGGGTGAGTATGGGTTGGGGATACAGGAGAAAGAGGGCAGTGATGTGTCTCGTGGTGGGAGGGTTTATGAGTTGCCGGAAAGTCGAAGGGAAAGACGGTATAGTCCTGTCGAGCTGCCGGGCAGCTCGATTAATTACCCATGACAAGGTTGTGATGGGTAGGAAGTGGAAGATGGCCTGAGTTCGTTGTGATAGATACGATTTAACGATATAATTCATGTAAGGTATAAACTATAGCATAAGCACAAGAGGGTACATTTATTCCTGAACAGTATCACATAAACGCTTATATATTCATTCAAATAAACGCAATAAACGCAGACACACGTGGCTTAGAATATAAAGTGCATCGAGCATTCGGGGAGTTTGTTACATCCATCGGCCTTGCCGAACTTGAAATTGCGGAGATTACGTGCTACAGCCCTGTGATACTGTTCTGTCTGTTGGATGTCTGATAGCATTCTCGCAGGGGTCAGGGGTCAGGGGTCTAGCTTCAGGGGTAAAATAGTGGCGCGCCTGGTTTGAAAAGCGAGCGTCTAAATACCATCACGCCACTCGCCGCCACCAAAACTAACTCTGAATGACACATGCCAACATCGTGCTCTCAAGCGATTTCGGGGGATAGAGCCTTCTTTTAACGCCTGTCCCAAATATGAGAATATAACGAGAGCCCGGTTTCAGTGGAGAAGCCAAGCTCTCGGTAGCCCATGCAGTGACCCCTACCCCACCGGTCTGATTGGAATGATCCACCCGACGGGAAGACACTGCCAGTTGTATCATCTTATTTGCGCCATCTCACATAAGTCGCACTAGAGGTGGATTCTGAGCCGTCAACATCTTTCAGCTGGTCTCACTTTCGTTGTTCCTGGCCTGTCAGAATAGGTGCTATCTCTGCTAGGCATATATTTAGACAAGGAGCCAGCGGCTACATAGGAGATGGACCGAAAATGTCAAAAAAGGGCGAGTCTCGGAGATTTAGGGCTGTACATATATGTTGGATGTTGGCCCTTCTTTACATTTTCGACCGTTTCTGCTTTTCTTTACTCATGAAATGATGCTCCAGCGGGCAGTCGTTTGGGGGGGACTCCTCCTCAGCATCCAATATGCCAGTGCCGCGGCGACTTGGAAGACCCCAACGACGGGCGCCAATTTGAAGGCCAACACGCAAGACTCGGTGTGGTTGGATTGGACTTCGACCTATCCTGCTCCAGTCTTGCGGATGTTGTGCAAGGACGAAACAAACGGAGGCAATCTCGTTACAGGTTCGTCACTTTCCATCTACAAGTCAAGAAGGCTCGAGTGGAAAACTAAAACGCGATTTAGTTAGCCACTTCGTAGTTGACACCAATGGACCCTTCGAATATATCATGGATTCTTTCCTTGAGCCAAACAAAATGAAATATCCCCTTGCTTGCCATGCCCAACTGGCAAAAGACGACGCGGACACAGCCGGGATTGATTGCCCAGTTGGAATAGTATGGTCATACGACGCAAGCAAAGCCTTGAAGACGGTTTCGGCGATCCAAGCAGCAGCAGCGCCTACCACCGCCAAATCACAGGCGGCTTCAACTCCAACTCCAACTCCAGATCCAGTCGGCAGCTCTGTCACCACCGGCTCGCCATCAAAGGTGACCACACCTCCATCGATCGCGGAGGAATCTACTACTGAATCACCATCCCAGGTGACAGTACCTCCGTCGACGACTGAGAAACCCACCACTGAGAAATCCACCACTGACTCGCCATCGCAGTCTACCACTCCTCCATCGAACACGGAAAAATTCACCGCCGACTCGTCCTCGCAATCGACGACCAATCCATCGTCGAGCACAGATCAACCCAGCACACCTTCCAAGGGGAGCTCAGCAAGCGACTCCAGCGCCTCAACAGCTCCCGTAGCAACCACATCTTTCAGCTCCAACAACACCGGCGCCATAGTCGGCGGCGTCGTCGGCGGCATCGCCGTTATCAGCTTCATCGCCTTTGGTCTCCTCTTCCTGCGAAGACAGAAGCGCAATCGCACGTCCTTCACTCCCGTTACGAATAACGAATCGTCGATTTGGAATTTCTACTTCTTCAACTCTCAGAAGAGACGGGAGCAGAAGATGACTTCCGGGCCTGTCTATGAGAAGGATGGCAGTGGAATGGCTCGTGAGTTGGAGGCGAACACGGCGGGTGGGAAGGGAAACCATGCGGTGCCTTATGATCCTGTTGAGCTGCCAGTTGGCTCGAATTATAGCCGATGACAAGTTTGTGATTGGGAGGGAGTTGGCGGCGACTTGGGGCGATTGTAATAGATTTATTTAACGATATAACATGACCTGTAAGATATAAATTGATATTCCTGATCATAATATTCATATTTATTTTGCGCCATATAATGGTACCATCTTTCATTGCCATCTTTGTGCAACTTTCCCGGCGCCCGCTTAACACAGTGCTCAAAAAGCAAAAATTCTATAGTTATCATCAATCCACACCCCCTATCCCTTCCCCTTCCCCACCAACCTCCCCCAAACATCCCCCCAATGCGTCCTCGCCCCCCTCAACAAGGCCCACGCCAACAACCGATACACCACCGTCGCAATCGCCACCCCCAGCAACTCCAACCTCTCATTCCCATCCAGGCGAAACAGCGCCAACACCGCCTCGCCATCCGGGACGGTGCAGGTACCATCTGGCAGCGCTTGCGCAGCCGTGCATGTTAGGGTGATGGGGCGAAGGGTGTATGGCGCGAGGTTGCGGATGACGTAGCGGAGGGGGGAGAGGTAGTTGACGCCGCGCAGGAAGGCGGGCATGGAGATGGAGAGGATGCCGGACATGATGAGGGAGATGGAGAGGATGATGGAGGTTAGATTAAGGGCGAAGCCGGAGTGGGAGAAGAAGGTGTTGAACTGTGGGTGTGTGAGTTAGCGTGATGTAGCTGGGAGAAATTCGGAGGGGGGGGAATATAAAATATTAAGGGGTAAGGAATGAGTAATGTCGAAGACGGATAGAGGCAACAACACAAAGAAAAGAAAAGTCCAACTCACCACAATCCCCAAACTCTCCCCACAAGTAACAATACAAAAGCAATTAAAAACCACCACCCAAAACACCTTTGCCGTCCTCGGCAACCCCCCCGCCAAATCCGCCAACACCGCAAAAACGATACACGTCACAATCCCAAACGGGATCTCAACCGTCGTATACTGCGCCAGGAACGCCTCAACGCTATACACGCCATCATCATGCTCGCGGTAGAACACCGCCTTTTCAGCGGGGTATACGGCGACGTTCTGGAGCATGCCGACGAAGTAGAGTGCGCAGAATTCTTGGATGAAACCGACGCGGTTTTGTACGCTGAAGTAGTCGAATTTGAGCGGTGCGAAGAAGAGCGTGAAGATTATGGCAATCCCTACAACTTGCATGATTCGCGCGATGAGAAGCTCAGGCTGACGACGCAGGTTGACCAGCGACCGCCTCACAAGGAGCGGGTAAGCCGTGCGAAACGGCGCAGGAGTTCGCATCAACGCTCCCAGCTCCGCAGGCGTCGCGATCGCCCCTGGCGCCGCCACAACCGCGGGCTTCTCCCTCCCCCACGCCGCAATCAAGCCCACCACCCGGTCACGGCTCGCAGCCTCCCTATCCGCAGCCTGTAAATCGACGGTAATAAGATCGAGCGCAAAGTCCGCCGGGTTCGTGCGCGCAGGACACGGATGTCCCAGCGCTGAAAAATGTGGAAGCATACCGCTCCCCGGACCGGCATAGCAGGGCGCGCCGCCGCGCGCGAGGAGGAGCACCGTGCCGAAGTGTGCGTAGAGATCTGAGCGGGCTTGGTGGATAGTGAGTATCAGTGTGCGGCCCTCGTTCGCGAGGCCCCGGAGGACGTCCATGATGGATGCGGCGGTGAAGGCGTCGAGGCCTGAGGTGGGTTCGTCGAGGAGGAGGACGCGCGGGTCGGTGAGGATCTGGACTGCGATGGTGACGCGGCGTTTTTCGCCGCCACTGATGCCTTTGATTAAGTCGGAGCCGACGATGTTATCGGCGCAGTCTTTGAGGCCCATTTTTAGGAGTATGGCTTCGGCGCGGTCGTGTTTCTCGGAGGTGGTCATGTGGGAGGGGAGACGGAGGACCGCGGCGTAGCGGAGGGTTTCGCGCACGGTGAGGGAGGGGAGGAGTGCATCGTCGTCTTGACACACGTAAGAGCAGACGCTGCGGATGACAGCGTTAGAGGGCACGGCTGCATTGAAGGTCATGGTCCCGCTGCGGAGGTAGGTCGTGCCCATCCTGTCAAACAGGCGCAGCGCCATGGCGTTGAGGAGGGATGTCTTCCCGCTCCCTGAGGGGCCCATAATGACATTCAGCACGCCGGCCTTGAACGTCGCGTCCACGGGATTCAAGATCGTCTTCCTTGGTAGCTTCTTCCCCAGCGCAGTCCGCTTATCGAGGTCGAGAGCGAAGCCGGATAATCCAATCTCGATAGCACGCACCTCTTCCGCTGAACGCGCACTCATTTTCTCTTTTCCGGATGAGAAATCTGCATCCGAGTTGCGCGCGCGGCCGATGGCCATTTCGACTGGTATATAGCGTAGTCCAAGTCCTGCAAGGATAGAGAATAGGATTGCAAAGCCAAGAAGCGCCAGGATGGGCGTCGAGACCCAGTTATGTGGGAAACCGAGCGAGTCCATGATATACGCGCCTGTGAACTGTTTGCACTCAGGGTTGGCCTCACCGCCTTTAAGTGGGCAGTCGTAGAAGTGCCCGACGAACTCGTTGGCGCAGAGAGCACCAAATGCGTAGTAGACGTAACTTGTCCATTTCAGCCAGCGCACGTAGACCGGGATAGTGTTACTCTGAATAAAGTATCCACAGGCTAGACTCTGGATGGTGTAATTCAGATTCCCGATCAGCGAGGCGCCAGCAAAGCTACGATCCGCGGAGATGCAGGCGGATGCGAAGGCGATGGCGATATAGTGGTTGAGCAGGACGATGGCGAAGAAAATGAAGAACTGTGCTGCATCGGCGCGGAAACCGGCCATGAAGTAGAAGATCACGCTGAAGATAAATGGGACAGGGAGGTCCTCGATGAGGAAGCGCGCAAGGCGTCGGCTGAGAAGAAATGGGATGACGTCGACGACGCTCTCGCCGCGCTCGCGGTCGAAGAGCTCGATATCGATTGAGAGCCGGTATGTCTCGTACATGAGGATTAGGTAGCCTTGTAGTCCTGCGGCGGTGTAGAGCGCGCCTTCGCGTGAGCGGATGCCTGGTTGATCCTCGCCGAGGGAAAAGAAAATCCAACCTGTTATTATACCCATGAGAACAGCCTCGATGATGCAGCTAGCCATTCCCATCGGGTCCCGCAGGGTGACCTTAGTTGTCCGCGCTGTGAGAACAAATAATTGCCGATAGAATGCCGAGCGCCGACTATCACTGTTCCCTGGAGCAATAACAGCACCAACAGGGCTGTGTTCATCACCCCATTTCCGTAGCGACTCCTGGTTCCAATCCTCCTTAAGACGGCGGACCTTCTCCAACGACGCCTCCTCTAGCTCTGGTGACCGATTATCCACAGCCGCGAGGTCGATAAGGAACTCTGCCGGGTTCACAAATGGTGGAAGAGAGTACCCCTTCTCCTTAAAATATGGCAATGACCCATCCGCTGGCCCACTATACACCGGCGACCCCTTTGTTAGGATAGCCAGATTATCAAACACCCCATAAATTTCTGACCGCGGCTGGTGAATCGTCATAACAATCGTCCTTCCCTTCGCCGCTAGACCGCGCAGCGTGCGCACAAGCTGATACGCACTCGTCGCATCGAGCCCGGTCGTCGGCTCGTCCAGAAACATCACGCTCGGGTTGCTTAGTAGCTGTACCCCAATGCTTGTGCGCCGCTTCTCCCCACCCGAGCAGCCCTTATGCACATGTGTCCCAATGCGCGTGTCTGCGCATTCCTTCAGCCCTAGCTCGAGGATAACCTCCTCCACCACTCTCCGCCTCTCCTCCGCGGTCGTCGGCGGCGGCAGCCGCAGGTCAGCACTATACTGCAGCGTCTCCCGCACCGTGAGAGTCGGCAGCAGCACATCCTGTTGCATCACATACGCGCTCCGCACCCCCCCCAATAGTCCACCATTAAACGTCGCCGAGCCGCGCGCGCGCAACCTCCCCCCTCCATCCCCCATCCGCCCCGACATCAGATTCAGCATCGTCGTCTTCCCGCTCCCACTCCCCCCAATAATCGCCGTCAGCGTGCCCCTCTCCATATCCGCACTGACATTGTCCAGAAGCGGGCGCCAGCGCGACTCCACCGGGGCCTTGGGGCGGAAGAGATTCGTGAGCCCATCCGCGCTGTGCAAGTTGCGCGGGTTGGTGTCAACGCTTACGCCGAGGGCGCGGACGCGGATATCGACTGGGACGACGGAGGAGAGGGAGAGCTGCGCGCTGTGAGAGGATTGGATGGGTTGGAGGGCGTTGGTGGGGAGGGTGGCGGGGTCGAGGCGCGAGGCTTCGTGGGAGGTGCTGCGGGAGGGGCTCTCGAGGTTGGATTCGAGGTCTTTTTCTTTTTCGGGGAGGAAGGCGGGGGGAGGGGTCGAGGTGTCGCCGTGGGGCGGGGTGGGAGAGGAGTCTTTCTCCATTGTGGCGATGGGGAGGTGGAGGCTCAATCCATAGCCGCGGGGGGTCGTTGTAGACGGATATGCGAAATATGAAGCGCAGTGAGTCGTTCGAGGGCAGATACTCGTGATACCAGTCGCAACGTCGACTTCAGCTTCAAACAGAGCAGTGACGACGACTAGCGTAGTAGCAATGGCCTGGCACTTATTTTTGCAATGAAAGGAAAGAAAAATGAAGACAGATCAACAGACAAATACGAGAATACACCCACCTCCGAACTATAATTTACCTCTAGCTTGAGGATCCCCTCAGCCGTCATCGACCCCATGCTCCACTGGCGCGATCCCCTCCATGTCAATTTCGCACGATGCGACTACTGGCGCGCTATAAACCTTGACATGCCACATGCCAGCTAAAGTAGATCCAACACTCTAGCCGACATAGCGCATGTCCAGACAGCGCCAGCTACAGTAGTGCGAGTACCTGTAAGATTTGGAAAGGTACTCAAATAACCTCCATCGCCGCTCCCACAGGACAAGAGGGCGTCACTGCAGATAGCAAGGCGCGCAATAGGAAGGTCAACATCTCCGTCAACTCTGGACCGCCGATTATTGTAAGTTGGGGGATCAATAAGTCAAGGGTACAGTAAACTTAGAGTAACAGTACATCAGAATCTCCGCTTCCCCCACCTCGCTTAGAGCAAGAACCCCTATAGCTCCTTCTTCAATTCTCAATCCCGCCAATCCCCCCCGCCCATCGGTCCTTCCTTCCACTCACAGCAGCCAATATACGAGATTAGCACCAACTTACAACATCCCTACTGGAGCATCACCCGGGAAGCGAGAATCCCGCTGCACCTCGCCTAGATGACCGCCCCATCGTACTCGGGAAGGTGATGTGATGTGATGTGATGGGCGTCATGGGCGTGATAGGATGGACATGGTGGGATGGATTTTAAGAGGCGCTCGGATCCGATGATTTCCGCTCGGTTGGGTGGAAGAGGGGAAAAGGAAAAGGAAGATGCATCTGCATGTGCATATGCATCGCGAGCACACACCAACTTCTCACGATCTGCGTAGAAACGAAGGAGGAGGCTCGGTTAAACAACAACGTCTGTTCGACGATTTATATAGGAGGGTGTACTCGACACGACACAGACAGCAGCAGGCGCAGGGACAGCTCTGTGGAAGATGCGGCCTGGACGGGTTCTGTGCGCGTTCCTGCCAAGCTGCAATGGGGCCTGTCTAGACCTGGTCTTCTTGGCAGGAACTGACTTTTTGACGTGGCGGTTGCTGGCTGCTGCGCCGCGAGGATGGGTGTCTTCTCCCCCTTTCCTCCTCCTGCTTCGGTCTCCCAAATACCCATCGTGACATTGTCAAAATGCAAACAATTACCCTCCTCGTCGTGGCCCTCACGGCCTCCATCGCCACCGCAACCGTCCCAGCAACCATCACCCACGCTCCCCGCGCCCAACCAACCATATCCGAAGACCCATGGCAATGCATCACCGAGAACCTAACCCAATACCTCGACGTGCCCAAGCCAACCGGCTCCCTCTTCAGCGCGCTCCATTCCTACGCTTCCGATCTTTACGAGCCATGTCTCGCCGCCATGTCCACCGCCAACCCCCTTGACATCTGTCCCTTCCCCGCGCAATCAGAATGGTGCGCCTTCACCACTGCAGCGCCAAAGGACGTCCTCCCAGCCTACTCCTCGTACGCAAGCCAGGCGTACTCGTGGTGGTCGGCGCGGAGCTCTACGATCGAGTTCCTGAGGGAGGATTGTCCCAATAATTGGGAGAAGAACTACTGGCGTATTCCAGGCAGTGAGGAGTGGCTTAACGATACTATCGCTTTTGCTGAATGCTACGCCGAAGCGCTTACTGCTACTGGACCGGCGCCGACGGCACTGGCTACGGGGGGAGCGGCGACGACGGAGGCGACGGCTACGAGTCGCGAGGGGGCGGCTGTGGGGAGCGCGACTGCGACGTCAACAGACGTGCCGAATGGTGCTAGCTGGGTGGGCGTAGCCATGTGGATGGTTGCAATGGCTGGGTTCGCTGCTGTCGCGGCGTAGAGAGGGGTGTCTGTACAAAATGATGCGATGCGCAAGCCAACCGGATCATATAAATCCGCGGCATCCTCGTTCCATTCTCCCCACGACTATCGCCCAGACATCAATTTCCTCTACTCATTCCACCCTATCGCCCTCATACTCTACCATCCAGACCTAACTGTCATTTGTAAGGGCGGCGTGAGCGAGGTATTTCTCTAGAATGGAAAACTCTCACCCACGCCGCCCTCACGAACGACAACTTCCGCCCTCTGCGCGCCCCCGTGTCCTTCGTTTGTAGGTCGCTGCTTCTGCAGGACTGACACCGCACAATTGGCAGTCTCAGTCCTGCATAAGCAGCGTACCTGCACCACCGCCGCGCCAACTAAGCTCGACACCCACGCTAATACAGGCCTGCGCGTGCCTACCGCTGCTGGATTCGTCGGTGATAAGCTTCCGCCGTGTCCAATAGCCCATGACATCAAACACTCGACTGCCGGTAATGCCGTGGCGGTACCCGTACCATCGCAGTCGCAATGGCGCGCGTACACGTTAAGCTGCCGCGGGAAGTCTGGCGCTTAGTTTTCATAGACTCGACAAATCTCGGTCATTCTGCTAGCGAAGTGTAACTTCACACGCAACAAACCACATCAACGGTCTCTCGATCTGCTGGAATATTGTTATTCCGTAGCCGCTAATGCATGGCTATCACATCTCATCACGAGCATGAAGAATACGTGCTCCAACTATTAGAGCAATTGGAGCCCATGATGAGGGGGTAATACTAGCCATCTCATTACCATATGGTCCTCTGTTCGTTGGGGCCACGCCATCGTATCACCACCACCCTTGCCGGAGCGATGACAACGACAGCGCGCCAACAACGCTCTCTCAAGTCTGACTCGATTCAGCTCTGGGTGGTCTTCATCGAAGAGACTTAGGTTCCCAGCCCACGGGGAGGTACGAGTCGTCGCAGGCCTACAACGATTAGGCCGTACACCGCTGACATGTGCAATGAATCTAATGACACACGTGACATGCATTCGAAGGCGGATGACAAAATATTCCGGACACTTGTCAGAAGTCGCAAGGACAACGGATTCAATCAATCCCATGTCACCACTAGAAGAATGAGGAAAAATATCAACAGTGGAGATTAATACGTTAACGTATCTAAATGTAGTTACTATAAAATCGTTATCTAGGGGCTTAAATTACATAGTTAACAGATTAGTTATTTTAAGCAAAATGAACCTCATCTATAAAAATAACATGTTTCTAATATTCTTTATCTCTGTCTTTATGAATTTCTATAAATTCTTAGCGTTAAGTAATATTAAGAGATGACATTATGCCTTGTTAGCATGCTTTACATTTATAAAATCTATGTTAAGTAAAAGCATTTGCTAATGTTTAGTTAGTATAGTTAAGTTTCTAGTTAAGTTAAAGAATATAGTATAGTTTAATGCACTCATTATAATGCCTATATAAACTTGTAATCATTTTTTTAATTATATCTATGTCTATTTTATATCTTTAGCCTCATTAAGATTTTGCGTGTGTTCGTAATGTTAGAGCTTTTAGGTGATCTTGTACAGTTGATTTTAGAACACCTATAGCAGCTGTAATTTTGCATATAGACATATGCGCATATCGGGATTAGACTCGAGACGTCCTTTTCGATGGAGTAGGCCATTCTCCGTCAGTTGGGGGCGGCGACGAATCCATTGTTTTGATGCAATAGAGGTATTGACACGCTCGCTGTAGTATTGACGCGCTCGCTCACAAAGTGTCCGGGTAATTTTTCAAACCGCCTTCGATTCGCCCGCTTCGCTTGGGGGCGCCGGCGTCGACAGCAGTGCCGGAATTGCCAAAGCGGATAATGCGTAGCGCCCAAATCCCTCAGTTCATACCAGCGGTGCGAACCACAGTCCTACCTTAAGCGGTTACACTCTGCAGGTGCAGCTGAGGGTTAGCAAGGGTGGATCGCCGCTGTCGATAAAGTGACTTGCGCTCAGCCTTCTATCTGTCTCCCCTTCTAGGTGCAACCAAGTCTCCGCGCGCCTGCCACTTGTGGCGTCCTCCTTGTGCTTGGTGTGATGTGATGATTTTGGGGTTACACAGCAGGAACACGTGCCAGACAACGTCAAAAATCATCGTGGCGAACAACAAAATTGAATCTTTTGTTTCTAAGCCCTCCTTCAGCCATAAAGCAACCTTGCGCCCGCAATATGATATAGTTGGATTCACCTTCTCGAGCCAGAAAGCAAGGTTTCGAGGATCAGCTTGATAATCAGATCAAGAATTCCGATCCCGACAATACTCAACTATCGAAGGCCAGCCTTGAAGTATCTTTGAGCCTATTCCAGCTGGCGATCCGAAGCATCAAAATAGGAAAAGGTTAATGATAGTTGGCCAGTCTCGCCAAGAAGAAGAGCTGTCTGGCACCATTGCCCACGAGTCTGTTGGTATACAGGAATCGCAAACCCTTATCAATAGAAACACTGCCAAGGGTCCCATCACTAACTATCCTAACATATTCGCCGTCCCGATGTCAACCGGCCAAGAATATCAAGGACTAGCCCTTGCTGGACAGCCAGATTGTCCAGTCGTTAGGATGAACCAAAATGGCCTAGATAATTATGTTGGACGTCACGCATTGCAGGACTACCAGATGCAATTGATGGTGCTTGAGCAGCAAAACAAAAAAAGATTATTGATGGCACGAGAAGCTTTTAAAGAGCAAGATACTGCGCTACAGACAATTCCTTTGGTACTGAATCAACTCAACATCGCACATATCTCTGTCAAAGAGTTGCTAGCAAATCTTCCCACTTATTTTCAAAATATCGAAGATTTCAAGTCGTCCATTCCCCGAGATATCAAGACTCTGCAAGGCTATGAAGAGAAGATCGATAAGAAGGAAGCCGAAATCATAGCTTTGGAGAACAGGTACAACGAGCTGATTCAAATGACGCCAGAAGCCCAGCAAGGAGAGCTACAGCAGGTCAGGGATAAGGCCATGCTCACAATGCAACAAGATCGGGAAGGATTGACGCGAGATAGAGACAATACTGTTGAAAAGATAGAAGAAAAGAATGGACGGATTGAAGGGTTGGGGGTGGCGTTGGGGAGGTCCAGGGAGTTGATGCCAGAGCTGATTGAAGACCTGAAGAAATTGGCCCTGAAATTGCGTGATGTGCAAATGGACAATTCTAATGATAGCATCGGAACGATTGGAGATACCCATGGAGGTTAGCATGTATTGTGGCGTTGCTGTGTACGTATTGAGCATCTAACCTTACGAAGAGAGACACAATTGAGAACCATTTCTCTTTGTATGATTCCCTTGCTAGTCGGAGCCGCGTTTGTTTGTCTGTATATAACTTCTGTCGCTTCTTGTACTGGGCTGAGTGCCTGTCAGATGTATCAGGCATATTTGCTGTTGCCTCCTTTATGCGCATATTGGGCTCTCTGATTTCAGGTATTTAGTCAAACTCCTCTTGTTCTTTACGTAGAAGCTTTCTTGGAGCGTTCTTGTCACGTCGATGGTCCATACTTCGCAACGTCTCAATGTGCTCAGTAGATGAGGTTTTGCCGAGAATCGCTGACAAGGCATCTACACAAGGCATTCTACCTTAACAATCTTTAACGCGTAGTCTTTGTCATATGTTTTTGTGTTTCGAATACTATGAACTGTTACGAGCTCGCTAATTCGGCCATATCATGAAGACGCATAGTATTCAATAAAGTCTTTGAATATAGCACTGTCGCGTTGTAGAGTTGCCTCTATCTCTAGTCCCTTTACACTAAGAAACCTAATTATCTCCATTAGTAAACTTATACACAGTGATAGGTTTCACGTACTCTTTCCATAGAATCTCTACACTCTCGTGCTTGTCTTTGGTAGCGCCAGCTAGAGACCGTTGTTCAGTTTGGCTTAACAGAGTCTGTCTATCAGATGTACTCTGTGCAGAATAGCCTCGCTTCTATGCCAGAGTATATCGATCTTCTTGAGAGAGCGTTCTCCTTCCCATTGTAGCAGGTAGATAGTCCTTAAAAGAGAATAAAATTGTAGATGGTAAACAGCGGAAAACCAAGGTGGTGGGAGTCTGCCTCTTTATACCATTTCGACGGCTCACCCTCCTCACCCTCCTCACCAGCTCACCAGCTCACCCATCGCGCATTCAATATCGCGGTGTAACACGTCTCAATTCTTGACCCACCTCTTGCGCGTCAAGTTGGTCTCCATCACATATTGGGGGCGGGACGATCTTGGAAAGCAGCAACATCGTGAGGGCCTCAATATCTTGAGGGCGGCGACGCTCACCCACTAGGCCAGATGGCACCGTTCTGAGTGAAAAGCAAGTGAAAGCTTGAGATCGGTGGATTAGTAGTTGGGTGGGTGACCACCAGCGAATACCCACTGTTGTATGTTTTTTGCTTCCTTTTTTTTTGCCGCCCTACACTATGAGATCGGAAGAGCGG
>KV458881.1:0-115111 GCA_001662605.1 Pseudogymnoascus sp. 05NY08
TCTGTTATAAGGCTATTATAAGCGTCAAACCACGCCTTCAACACCTGCTTTGTAACCCCATTCATCCTTTGTGCCTCAACTCTACGTCCTAACTTAACACGTAAGTTAGGATGCCTTTGAATGAACCGTGGCACCCAATCTTGCCTAAGTGGTAACTTAGGTATTTGAAGTGGGAGTTGTTAAGTTGGCTAGGTCAATTAAGTTGGTCGGGTCTGCTGGGTCGGTCGGGACTGCTGGCTTGGTCGGGACTGCTGGGTCGGTTAGGTCTGCTGCTGAGCCGGTTGGTTTAATGGGGTCTGCCAAGCCACTAGTTAGAAATAGCTGAGTCTGCTAGTCTATGGCAGGTTTGATGGGTTGGTTGTTGACTTTGCTAAGCTGGTTAACTCTATAGGTCGGCTCACCTGGGTTTAGAAGACCCGACACTTATTTAACTGGACTTCATCTACAACCTCACGTAATATCCGATGGCTAGGAGCGTAGCCGCTTGCAGTAAGCTCTTTAATCCACTTTAAGAGGGTCTGCTCTTGATTTTTTGATAGGAGTTGCTGGTGCTGGCGCGCTTCTGCACATGTGTGCCTCCCATTTACGCAACAGCGGAGAGTTGCCTCTGGTAGCCTTAAAGCTTTTGCAGCAGCGTATATTGATTTATATTGATTTGATTTAATAGCTAATACTGCTTTTTGAATTTGAATTTCGCGTTCTTGAGCCTTTATACTCTTCTGATGGACCATTCTGGCATTGTGTTTGTAGTAGAGTTAATGGGGTCGCAAGTTTGATGGGGTGGCCCCAACCCCACTACCCTCGTTACGCCATTCCACTCGTTACGCCACGACCTACGTTATCTGTTATGCAAATTAAAGAGTTACTAAATTAACTTTCTTTGTGTCTTAAGTTACGGCATGATCAGAATCACCTATTCGGCTTAACCCGTAAGTTAAGCATAGTTTCTTTATATTCTTTATATTCCCCTTGGAGACGTGATATATACATAGGCTGCGCAATCCATCTAATATTTACAGTTTAGAGCCATCCCGGTATCGATGTAAGTAGGTGAATGTTAAATTGAAATTGTATTTCGTTAATCATATCGAATTGTTAAGGGGGATCATCTCCCAAGCCAAGCTGACCATTTCGCCAGAGGCTTCATTCCGTCTCTTCAAATAGGACCAGCACGGTGCCAGCTTTGCAAATGTCCTGTTCGTTCTCATGATTAGTCTCGTATAATAATTATCAGCAGGAAGGTGTGCATACCCCTGGCTTATGAACTAGTTTGGCAACTGTTCCACGTTGAGGTGACCTAATTACTGTCTCCATCTTCATACTCTCAATCCTAATTAAATGTCTGTTAGTAAATGTTCAACGGGAATAGAAAAGGGAGCAACATACACAACCAGGGCGGCATCCTTTTCTACTATGTCGCCTTCATTTACTTCGTTCTTTAGGATTTTGCATGGCATTGGTGCAAGCACGCTGTTGGCAACGTCTTTGATCCCCAATGCCTTCTCATACCATAAAGGTTGTGCAAGTTTTAACTTAATCATCTTTCCCTTCTGGAACATTGTTATATTATCGCCGTCTCTGACCACCGTTGACTTGACGCGCGTATGTGGAAAGAAGGAGGTGACAGATGACTCGACCGATTCGCAAGCGACATTGTTGTATGATTCCTGGATGCCAGGGCCATCAACAGACACGTCGAATACATTTCTAGAGGACTGCTTGACCGTAACAGTCACATCGATAGGTTCCGAGCTAGATAGCAAGCTAAATCGGAACTGCCTTTCGCCTAGGATAGTAGTAAGATCAGCTTCATTTCCGTGTGGCCCAGCTTTGGCGAGGCTCTTCGATCCCGTAGCATTTTTCGTGAAAAGAGCCAAGGCAGCCTGCGCGAAGGAGGTGTTCTCAACGACCTCTTTCTCAAACAGCTCATCATGGTTCTTCTTGATATATCCCGTTTCGACATCGCCTGCAGCAAAACCTGGGCTTAGGCATATCTTTTTCAAGAACTCAATGTTGGTGCTCAGCCCAACCACCTCATAGTCTTGCAATGCGCTGTACATTCTCTGTATGGCTATTTCGCGGGTTTCCCCGCTAACAATTAGTTTTGCTATCATTCCATCATAGTTCGATGTTATCGTATCTCCCTCCACAAATCCGGCGTCAATGCGCACATTCTCTGTGATCTGAGGAGTACGAAGATGGGTCAATTTGCCAGAATCGGGCATGAAGTCCTGGTCGGGGTTTTCGGCGTAGATGCGAGCTTCAATGGCCCAGCCCCGCTCTGAAATTCGTTTTGCGATAGCTTCTTGAGTAAGGGGCAGTGGCTCGCCAGCGGCTACTTTGAATTGCCAGGAGACCAAGTCTTCACCAGTAACTACTTCAGTCACAGGATGCTCAACCTGAAGCCTGGTGTTCATTTCCATGAAGAAGAACTGGTTGCTGTCATTGTCGAATATAACTACACATTGAAGTCAGCATGTAGTACCATGGAGGGTGGGAGATGCGGATCGTACACTCAACTGTTCCTGCGCCCTCGTAGCCAACAGCCAAAGCCGCCGCCCGCGCCTTCTCCCACAAGTCCTGTCTGATTTCCTCGGGTAAGTTTGGAGCAGGTGCTTCCTCGAGAATCTTTTGATGCCTCCGCTGCAAACTGCAGTCTCTTTCACCCAGTGCCACTGCGTTTCCATGTTTATCCGCAAACACTTGGACCTCTATGTGCCGAGGAGTCGTAATGTATTTTTCAACTAGCATCTCATCGTCACCAAATGAGTTCCGGCCTTCACTCTTGGCACTCTCCAATTTGTCCAGAAACTCTGCTTCGTTCATTGCGATCCTCATCCCCTTTCCGCCTCCTCCTCTGACTGCCTTCACCAGAACTGGAAATCCGATCTTTCTTGACTCCTCCAATAGGTTCTCAGGGTCTTGGTTCGCCCCGTGATAGCCTGGTATACACGGCACACCTGCTTTTATCATGATGTCCTTGCTGCGGCTCTTGTTCCCCATAGCCTCGATCGCTTTCCACGGCGGTCCAATGAAGACCAGACCTTCCTCGACGCATCTCTTTGCAAACGCAGAGTTCTCACTCAAAAACCCATAACCGGGATGCAACGCCTGGCAGCCCTGCTCCTTGGCGACGGCGATAATGCGCTCGCCGTCCAGGTATGCACTTGCCTGCCCTAAGTTAACAGCGAAGGGGCTGCTGAGGGCATGTTGGGAATGCGCATCAGGATCGGTGTAGAGCGTAGTGCAGCGAATACCAGACTCCGCAGCCGTTCGACCTACACGAAGAGCTATCTCTCCGCGGTTGGCGATTAAAACTGAGGTGATTTGCTTGGTGCTTAGATGAGAACGTTGGTGGGGAACTTTGATTCTCCTAGCGAGAACTCGCGGATAGTTTGTAGACCTCATTGGAATGTTTGGCACACAGCGCTGTGCTGTGAAATACGATAACACGTAATACAAAGTTGCAAGAGTGCAATGTCAAAAACTTGACAACTTGCAGGAGCGTGCGATTTGGTTTATATCTCTCGGTCGTTGACGCTTTCGGCTCCCACCGATGACCGTTCGTAGCCGATGCAAGGCGTGGCTGGCGAGAAAAGGTAACAGCTCGGTTCGAAAGACGGTTCGAAAGGCGGGCGGGGTGGGCAAAATAATGTGGGGTAGTCCAACATGGAGAGCAAAGCAGGCACAAAGTATAAAGTACATAAAAATTGCGTTACTGTTTCGCTTATTTTGAGGTATCTTAGACATAAATTCCAGTTTCACAAACATACAGGATCACATACAAAACAGCTTCATATACATATACAGCTTCATATTTGCCTAGATATTTCTATGCCTTCAATTCTCAGCTATATTCTCAGCTATATTCTCAAGTGTGACCTGAGTTCGCCTGCATGGCTTTGAACCGCTCCTCTGCAGCCCTCGCCCTCCGCTCCCTATCTAGTTTCATTCTCATCTCAGGTGTTAAACCCCTACTTTCCTCTTCCCGCTTCTCCTGCGCCGTTTTTCTTGCTGCCTCCATCGCCAAAGCTCGTCCCATGCTTGCTGACTTCCCCAGCGGCCCGGACTCAGCAACTTTCGGGCCCTCGTTCTTTAACCTTTCAGTTTCTGCCTTCCTTCTATCCTCCTCTTCCTGCCTCCGGCCCAAACTTTCTTCCGCCCTTCTAGTCTCTACGTCCCAATCGGTCAGAGGCGATGGAACATGTGACTTCTCCCAGTCCCAAGTGACTGGAG
Organism: Pseudogymnoascus sp. 05NY08; assembly: GCA_001662605.1. Lineage (NCBI taxonomy): Eukaryota > Fungi > Ascomycota > Leotiomycetes > Thelebolales > Thelebolaceae > Pseudogymnoascus > Pseudogymnoascus sp. 05NY08. Next base: position 4,237 of record KV458881.1, read on the forward strand.
GTGAGACTGTTGCGAGGCGTGATCTCGCGAGGCGGAATGCGTCCCGTGTCGATCGGTCGCCTGCCAAATCAAAAGGAGGTTTACCTTCTGAATTTAGGGCCTCCGGGTTCGCGTGTGCTTTTACCAATAGTCCAGTGACCATCACCGGATTGTTAAGACTGGCGGCAAAATGCAGTGGTGTTGGCGTGTGGAAGTTCTGTGGGGCGTCTGGTGGAAAGAATCTAAAATCAGCATCCAAAGAGTTGCTTTTCAGATACGAAAGAAGTGCTGGAAGCCGAGAGCGTCGTATCAGGGCCTGGATCTGTGTAGTGTGTAAAATAAACGTTTCTTCCTCGTCGGAAAGCTTCGGTTTTGTGGTCGTAGTTGGAGCCTTCGTCGAATTTTGAGTCGTGTCAGATTTTGGTACTGCGCCTGAAGCTGCAGTGGCGAGGGACTGCTCGTCAAATTCTCGAATTTTGACGCGTGTCAGTTCTATAAACGAACGCATAAGTTCTTTCTGCGTTGCACGGCGAGTATTGAAAGGGATGCTGCGAATCCGAGGATCATTGGCTTGAAGTATTTGGCCTTCATACGGCCCAAAGAGAGTCCGGCGGTTCGTAGTTCCCGTTGCTCGGATAAATAATAATTCAGAGGTATCAATCAGGATCTTCCACTCAGCAAGAAGAAGTCGGACTTCGTCATTCAAAGCAGCTTCGTTGTATCTCCTTATTCCCGCGCCTGCAGAATGAGCTGCACCTTTCGCGGAGTCATTGGCCGATTGCGAGCCGCCCTGTTTGCGCCGAGTCGTGTAGCGGTGGAATGTTTTATGAGCAATGACGGTTACTTCTTTAGCCAATGGCCCAGTTGCTGAAGAACTGCTTTGTTTTGGTACCATTGACACGACCATCGCAGCAAAGTGCCCACCTCCTATCATGCACATGAACATATGTGGCCCTGTGTTCTCGCTTGCCAGTCTTGATATGTCGCTGTTATCGTTGGTATGCTTAATAGGCATCCTAGGTACCAGTTGCTTCTTCCTAATGGTATCAACAAAATTGCCATTGTTGTTTTGTTCTTCGACGGTAAAAATAGCCTTGTATATTCCCAAATATGAGTTTGGCGGCAAGGTGGGGCTTGTGAACCAAACAAGTGGTTGCTTGCTGGAGCTCTCCTTCTGAGACTTCAGATAGGTCCCATCCTCGCCTTCTTGCGCAGATATAACTGCCCTCTTCTTGAGCAAAGCAGATAGAGTAGTTTCGTTACGGCCTGCCGGACCCTCATCGTCATCAGATTCGGATTCATCAGAGCCAGATAAGCTTTCGTCCAAGTCTGTACAGCATTAGCCTGGTTCAGGATATACCACAAAGGCATGGTATATAACCTTTTACGAGAGTCTCAAATTCTATCTCCGAGACAGGTTCTAGTCCTCGCAGTTTTAGCTTTAGATTGTAACTGTGAAGGTCCGACCGGATATGGCTCCGTTGCTCTTCCACCGTAGAAAACGTTTGGGCACATAGAGAGCATGCTGTGATGGAAGCGGCACCAGTGCTTCTGGTGCTGTCATGCTCCGCCTTCGCCTCGACGTCTTGCGCTTCTGGGATATCGGGTACGACACCGTTCTTTTGTTGTAAAGTTGTTAAGATATCCGATGGCAAGTTATACACTACGCACCAACCCGAAAGTTAGCACTTGTCAAGCGTCGCAAACGAAATAGCAGTACCGTATAGAGGCCTCCTGACCATCTGCTCCCTTCTCTGTTCCCTTCTCTGCTCCATGGCCGCTATGTGAACTTTACTTTTGTGGGTAAATAGCTGTTGATTTGGTGATGTGAGTCTACCTCGAGCAAACGTAACAAACATCGGCTGAATTGTGAAAATGTTCAATATCCACTTTAATAACGCCCCCCAAGGGCCCATGAAATAACGGCTAGCGTGATATACATGTGATACCTTGGGAGGTTAGAGCAGGAATGGAGCAATGACGTAATTGCTTGGTTTTGGTTTTCGCGCGCGCGACCAACACGGTCACAGAATTTCCAACAGTGAGATGCTCAGAGCTCGCTGTTAGTGTCGTCATTGTTGTTCCTGCCACCGTGGTCATTCATTTCCGAGAGCTCGCTGTTAGTGTCGTCATTGTTGTTCCTGCCACCGTGGTCATTCATTTCGGAGAGCTCGCAGTCGGCAATTAGCCCAGGCCAGTTCTTTATCAGCTTCATCATATACCCTATTATCTAAAGCTTTGCGCATCCCGTTCAACATGTCTTCCTGCTTCCCATTTCGAAGGAAGAGGGACTCGGAGACGACGCCGCTGCTCCCCCAGTACAATGACAGTACTATTCTTCAGCGGAGAATCCATCAGAAACTTCATTCCTATCAGATGGTTCGAGCACTTGGAATGGGATATATGCCATCTACCGACCAACTGATAGTTAATCTCCGGACCATAATTGCCTCCGATGCCCTCAATCCAGATGCACCCGGACTAAATAGAAGCAGCAGGCTGCTGCTGAAGTATTTGAAGCAATGGTTGCATGACTTCATTGAGATGTTACGCAACAAGAGTGACCAGGACCAGATACAAGATTTTATTTGGGCGGCATCTCGCGCAAAGATTTCCCTTGATACAGACGATATTATCCAGGCCGCTACAAGCACAAACATCCGTCTAGATGCCTCCAATGGTCAGTACTCAATGAGCCTGGATGTTGGATGCACATTCTAACTTCATCTAGCATATGAGAGTATCAAGACTATAGGAAGTTTACTTCTAACAAACTCGGATTTCAGGATGTTTCTTCAGGACTTAAATGTGCTTGGACGTCAAGTACTTGCAGATACAGCGAATGAGCTCTCCGAGGCTGCGGAAATTGCAGCGACGGAGATTGAGCCACCAGACTCGCAATCACAGGCGTTGAAAGAACCAGGCAACGAAGAATGGCCAGTTCCAACAACGGGTGACCTTCTAGACGAGGCTACCGAGATCACTGATTCAGTTGTCGGCGGCGTTAAGTCCACCGGCCAAGCAGCCGAAGATAGCCTGAAAGATAAACTCAACGGGGAAGAAAAAGATAGCTTGTTATTTCGGCTGAAATCCGCGGTAACAAAGCTTAGAAAAAGAAATGATTACTCGGAATCAGTATCTATGATAGGGCTTCTAATCAAACGCTATGCAAAAATATACTCCCGTGCTGCGGATGAAACCATTGGTACATTACAGGACGACATTGAGACCAATGAGGAGCTCGATCAAGCTGTAAAGCTTGGCTGGCAGCTCCTGAGCTCGTTTGGCAAAAAGGAGGCCTGGGATGAACTCGAGAGGCGATTTAAGAAAGTGGTTGAACATGCACAGACGGATGCAGAATTCGAGAGTCTTATGGGCGACATAGCATCATCCATCCAAGATATATTAATGAACCCAAGCTTCTTTGAGTCATCTGCTTACAAGAACGGAGATGCAAAATGGAATCGCACAGAAAGTACAACACTATCCCCTTTACGACAAGATATAGATCGGTTATTAGAGCAGGCCAGGTTTACTTGCGAGGCCGTCGCCGATGACGATGACATCTCCAAAATTATCAGGAATAGTCTCCGTGTATGGGCTATTCTTTCACCCGTACAGGGTGGAACCAATGATGAACTACTCGTGGACACATACAGCGTCTTTGTGCCCCTTCTAATCCAGGCCATTCAATATATTCCGATACCACGACTTGAAGTGTCTGCACCGGAGATCGACCTCCTCCTTGAAAATTTGATTCTGGAGCCTGGGCGAACCATCAACCATACATCATTTTTGCCATTCAAACTAAATATAAATACGAATAACGACCTTACTATTCGCAAAGCTCGGTATCGCACAACCTCCAGTCTAACCACCCTTGTGACGGTGAACTTACAAGGGTTATCAATACGGGCAGATGAAGTAGGGTTCTGGCTCCGTACCCATAAAGGTTTACTCAGGCTCGCTGACGAGGGCATTGCCTCTTTGGAGCTTGACGACCGCGGCATCGATATTGCAATAGACTTCGAAATTGGGAAAGACCACATCGAGAAAATTCTCTCGTTGCGAAACGTCAAAGTCAAGATCCACCATCTCAACTACTCCTTGCGGAGGTCCAAGTTTGCATGCCTGGCGTGGATTTTTAAGCCGATTGTTCGCCGTATCATTCGAAAAGTTCTCGAGCGCAAGTTAAGCAGTGCAATTGAGGACGGAATACACGCAGCAAACAGAGAACTCGTGTATGCACGTGAACGTCTCAGAGCAACTAGGATTTCGGGCCCTAAAGACCTCCATACCTTTGTTCGGGCCATAATTACACGACTCATTCCAGAGGAAGATCCCGATTTGTACACCAATATCGGAGTTGTCGGAGGAGCCAATGAGCAAGGTAATGTCTTTGCTGGGGTCTATGCACCGGGCAGTATTGTAAAACTGTGGCAGGAAGAAGCACAGGAAGCGGGCGAGAGAGTTGAAGACAACGAAGTAAAGGGTTGGAGAAATGATATATTCGATGTGCAAGCTGGGCCTGTACCATAGTAGCCGCAATTGGGTTTCTTGGCTCCTTTCTTGGAGTAGGGGTGTGACGGGAGCGATCCGTGTTGGGAGCTGGGTCGGGTATTCACGTGCAGCTATATGAGCATCGATTTTTGTATATCATAGAATATAATGAAGAATTGGCATGTGTGATATTAAGAACTATATCTCACGAATGGGTGGTTTTGCTAATAGGTCATGCCCATAGCACCTCTAGATAGCCGGAGCTCTTATAACTCGACGTAATTTGCAGGAAACCTACCTCTGACGCCTCGTAATTCACCGTCCCACCAGTCATCGGTACTGTCAGTTTTCTTGACGACCTTTATTCGATCACCCTCTTCAAAGGCTAGATCGTCGCTCTCTTGGCCAGTGAAAGTATACAGTGCTGTAACCCACTGTTCGTTGGACGATTGGATGCGCTTTGGCGGAGGCGGCGGAGCCTTTTTCTTTGCTGCTATTGCGGAAGACATATTCCTAGCCGATTGCGAGTCCTGACCTTGGAAATAATCTCGAACGGGACCAGCGGGAGAATATGACGGAGTGGAAGCGTGTGAAGATGGATTATTTCTCTCCGCCTCGGGTTCGCCGTATTCTCGTTGAGGCTCCAGTTCTTGCGAGGTGCTAGAATTGTGACTCGAGGGTGAAATGCGGGATGCCCCAGCAGAAAGTTTACTACTAAGGCGACTCATCGAGGGGAGACTGCTTTGCGTATTCGATCTGCGCGCCGCGAGGTTGTTTCTTAAGTTGAGGCCGGACATCGATGAGCCTCGGCGAGTTTCCGAGTCATCGCCAAGTACCATGGGGGCATGTATCGCCTTTCCTCGAGCAATGGTGTTTATAGATTCCACGTCTTGTTGGATTCTTTTGAAATCACTATCCCATTCTCCCACTATGTCCTGCGTAGGCGGTGCAGGAGAGGGAAACCCCTCCTCTGTGCAATAGTTGTGGAGCGTAGTGTAGTATTGAGCGAGAAGTGTGTTTTGTATCAAAACCTGAGCAGCCAAGATGTGTGGGAGAATAGAAAAAGCTGCTGCGATTATAGGGGGTAGGCTTTCCCGTAGACGATCGTCTGCGTAACGAAAATCCTATAGAAGTTAAAGAGATTTGTAAGGGATGGGTGGTTGTGGAAGTACACACGTCGGCTGCTTTCCCCATATCTGCTTCCAACTTCAATAAGCCTGCTTCCTCTTTTTCAGAGCGCTTTTGCCTCCTCTTTTTGTCGACACGGTCCAGATAGCTCTCATAGTCTACTCGTTTGTTCTCGCGATTTTTTATGGTTTTTTTTATCGGCTTAATGCATTCTAAAACCTCTGTGGCAGGTCGGATGATTCTCGGGTCTACCAAGTTCAATTCCTCTAGCAGGTCTGCTTTAAGTTCGGCGTATGCCTCCTTCAGATTCTTCGTTTTGGTCAACATGGTCTCGGGGGTCATGATAGCATCGTGTCCGTGCCCCTCCGACGTGGCTCCAACTATCGGGTTGTAGATCTCCTCGAAAACGGTTACTGCATTCAGTTGTAAAGCCAGTATTGATAACCACGCATCTCTCCAGGCCCTGGAGGTGTGAACGATCTGTGCGAGTTAGCTTTGAACCAAGGTCTCCGGCGGGTTAAGTTGGCCAGGGAACTCACGCTCGTCAATACTTCGTCTACATTGGTGAAGTCCTGCAAGAGGACCGAGACTTTGGCATCATCTCCTTGCCCTTTCGGTTTTATCTTCCCCAGCTGTCGGTGCATGGACTGCATGTTGGACGTCGTCTCCCTCGTCTCCCGATACTTATGTTACCGTCTGGGGTGGTTGTGAACGACGGCTAATCAATCGACAACCAGGCCCAATAACTTGCGGATATTGATATAGGTGCCAAGAATGGACTTGTAGACGCGGATAACAGGGAAGGAAGCACTCTGTGTCTGTATGAAGATGTTGCAAATTTGGCGGTGTTTTGGACTGCCTTTCGTTGTACTGTGCTGTTGGGGGGGTGGTTGTTGTTGCCTGCGGTTAATCACAGATCTCGACGGACAGTTGCACAGTACAGCACAAGGGGCGCAGAGCAAACACTGTTGGGTATATTGCAAGGACAGCTGTGAAAATCTTGGAAAGAAACAATATATACTTTAGGATTCCAATCCAAAAAATATCGAGTTATTGATCCACGTTGATGTTGTTTCTGGGTATGGACAAGGTCAAGGTCATGAAAAGGGCCGACGATCTTCCGTGAGTTCAGGCACACGCACAGACACGGATAAACGGGTCTCGTTCAGCCTTAACACTTGTACCCCTCGAAACTTGACTTTATACAAATTGATGTGGTGTTCTGCCAGAGAAATTTGTAGTACCAGAAGAATATGCAGATTCAAGGAACAGTCCACAATGTGGCTTCCCTCCAAATTGACTCCAAGCTTGTAGCACGACGAATATATGATGACGCGTCAGTAGTTTATCACAGCTACAGGGGTCATGATTATTTTAAAGTTGCATAGGCTACTCTCTATATATGCCACAATTCTCTGCCTTTCTCTCGTGCGTATCATTAGAGAGATACCTGCTGAAAAACAAGGCTGAACATGGCGATACCTCTTAACTAAGTTACCATTCATCGGAGGTCGTGGTCCTATAGTAGTAAACGCCAAGATGCCCTGTTCTGGCGTATAAAATCCCCCCCCAACAGCGCTGTATCGTGGGTATCTCTGTAAAAGCAAAATAACCTGCCCAAGAACGCCAAGCTACGGCACTGTGAATCTGAAAATAAACACATGCATAGCATGAGTTGATGTGCAATAGAAGCCTCCCTACCGAGAATATGAAGAGAATGCCGAAGACGAACCCGAACCTCCAAGAGAAGGGTAAGCGGGCATATCAGAGCGAAAGGACTGAGTATTCGAACCAAGCCCACCATGATTGACCATTCCAGTATCATGGCTTACGCGAGGTCGGTCCATCGTAGCACGACTTGGACCGTCGTTGTTTCCAAAAAGGAAGACAAGCTCGTCCCTTCCCAGCCTACCAACGCTGCGGCTGGCATTCTCATCCAGGGCGGCATCGACAAACTTGCGCTTGCGATTCTGAAGCTCAATGATACGATCTTCCACAGTACCCTCCACCAAAATCCTATGAACACTGACTGGTTTTTGCTGCCCGATGCGATGTGCACGGTCAACAGCCTGCATTTCCACAAATGGATTCCTATATAATAATCAGTTAAAGTCCGCACGAACATGGCTTGTATAGTCCTACCAGAATGGGTCAAGAATAATTACTTGTGAAGCAGCAACTAGGTTTAGTCCTGCATTGCCAGCCTTCAATGAGACTAGAAGGATCTTGCACCTCGGATCATCTGTGAATTTGACAATGGCGTTATTACGTGCGTCTGCACTCATACCTCCATCATAACGCCCAAATCCAATCCTTTCACTATGGATGGGAACTTCCATCAGATCAAGTAGTGTGGTGAATTGACTGAAGATTATCGTCTTAACATCAGGAGCCGAATTTCGCAGGATGTCCATGCATTTGTCGATCTTGGATGAGGAAACCCAGTTCTTCTTCAGGTAACGCATGTACTGACGACGGCCATCTGCGCTTTTGGATGCCTTTTTTTTCAGCTCAGCCAATGATACGTGCTTGTCCTCTGGCTTTTTCCCAGTCTTCTTCCTCCTGGGGGGCTTTTTCGACCGATTAGATTTCTTCGACTTGTCTTGGGATATAGCCTTGCTTCCTAATGGCTTTGATTTGCCGGCTAACTGGCTCTTCTCATCTTCTCGCTTTGGCTGGCCACGAAAGGTTGCGAAAATATCAGCAGGCAAGTCATCATCGCTTCCATCACTAGCTCCCAGCATCTTAGAAAGAACCTCCTTGCCCCCCTGCTCATATTTTATGGGCCCCTTCTTGCAATCGACCTCTATTTTCGGTTTGGTTTCTGTTGCTCTCGTCTCGAGGTCATCATCTTCGTCAGAAGAAGTCTCATAATCATCAGGAACAATGAAGTTCCTAATGTTACCGTTCTCGTCGGCCTCTTCAAGTCTGTTATCTGAGTCCGAATCAGAGTCTGAATCATAGCTGTCGCTGTCTCCATCATCAATGTCATCACCGTTGCTCGTTAGAGATTCAGAGTTCGGCATGTGAGCGCGCTGGAATGTTTCGAAGTCTATGATTTTTTTTAAATCAACTACGCCACGACAGGTGGGACATTTTGCTGATGTCGAGTCTTCACCGTTGGCAATAGCCTGATCAAAATTGCTTGTTATCCTGACGAGGCATTGTGCACAAGTATCATGACCACAAGGTACCACAATACTCGGATTTGGAACTGGATCATAGCAGACGGGACACTCAAATGGAACCGTTGCATCCATGATACGACCAATAACATCTGGGAGAAGGGTTTTCGCCAGATTGAGCATCTCCTCTGCAGTTGCCTCTGTGGGGGCCTCTTCATAGTCCATAATGAGATGAGGATGACAGGCGGCCTGGCGAAGTCTCAAAAGGAGGACAAGGATATTAGAATAATTCTTGCCGATTGTACCAGCTTTGAGATACTTGTTGAACTGAAGCTGGGTCTTCTTTTCCAATGAAGTATAGTACTCCTGTTCGTCCTCGTTGAATATGGCATTTGAAACCACTTCCGTCTTTTCAGGCAAAACCAAAATTGGCTTCCCATCAATCTGAGATTGCTTGGTTCGGCGTAATAGGATGGCCTTCAAGACGGCCTGGAGCTTCTTCATAGCTCTTTTCATATTATACTCGGAGCCGGTGCCTTTCGTTAGGCAGGAGAACTCCTGGTAAATGTTAGATCAACCTTGTATCCAGTGAGAGAACTACTTACGGATGAGAATCTGCTATATTCATTGTAGGGCTTGATCTTTAGGAAATGTATCAAGCTGTATAACTCGTGGACACCATTCATCATCGGAGTTCCTGTCAGACAGAATCTTGTCTCGGCGTCTAACAGAGAAGCAGCCTGAGCCGACTTGGTGTTTCTGTTTTTGATGCATTGAGCTTCATCTAGGACAACACGGTACCATCTAGAGTTCCTTCCCAAGAAAGGAAGGGTTGACTGGTAAGGCGTGTCATCCATGCCAGGGTGGGCTTCTTTCCTCTTCTCGATGTCCATGTATCTTTTGTACTCTGCAGCGAGTGTTCCGTATGTTGTCAGCACTACATCATGCGTACGGAGAGTTGACCAAGTCGCCTTCTTTCCTGAATGGTAAACAAACGTGCTGAGCCTATGACTAGATACAATCTTGGAAAGGATTTCACGCTCCCATTGCCTTATCAGAGCGACAGGGCCAACAATAAGAGTAGTCTATACACGTTAGTACAGGTGTCACAGAGACCAGCAGGCGTATGACGAATAAATAAATAGGGAACAGACCTTCCGGGCCTTGTTAGATGAAGGACGCGATAACAGCAACGCTAGGGTGCTAATTGTCTTTCCGAGGCCCATATCATCAGCCAAGATACCGCCTTTGTTGGAACCCTCTTCCATTGACTTCAGCCACGTAAGTGCCAGTTTCTGGTGTTCATATAACGGATATTTAAGACCCTCCGGTGTGCCCTCCCTATCCTCTACAGGTATCTCGGTGTCAGGTCGAATGTTCTCCAAGAGATCCTGTATTTCTTTTTCCGTCTTTCGCGGGTCGGTGACGTAGTTGTAGATCTCCCCAGCTAGACCCTGATTCAATCTATCTCGCATAGCAACATAATCAACCGCGCTGGTCTGGTTAAGAATTTGTGCAAGTGGAGCATTCATCGTAGGGGATGCCATGCCCGGATATGCACCGCCAATCGATTGTCCATAGTTGTTGGGATAGTAGCTATTGTTACTAGGATATCCACCCAAATAGGGCATGGTCGAAGGTGGCCATCCTGAAGATGGACCCTGGTGTGTATGTGGTAGGTAGCTTCCATAACCTACATTGGTGGTGGGTGGCGGTCTCGATAGGTGGTGCCCTCGCCTATTCTCACGGAAGTCGGCCGAAGAAATGATTTCAATGTCTGAATCACTGTCTTGATCCGGGTAAGAGCCCGGCATTTTAGGAAGAGAGTCCGAGCCAAGTGTAGAGAGAGATGCGGGGCCATTAAGCGTCAGATCCACAGATTGATAACCATGAGGTCTCTGGCCTGGCTGCGAGCTTTGTGTGACAGGTGAAACTTCGATATCCTGAGAGTTTGTACTTTGAGAGTCGTGTTTCTGGGATCTTGATGGGGGGGGTTGGTGTGAAGTCCCCATGATACGATCATAAGCAGAGGGCCTTTTTGATGCAGCAGGACGGCTTTCAGATTGAGAAGGTGAAGAAGAAGAATACCTATCTTGGAGGTGGCGCGCATACTCTCTATCCTTTTTCAATTTTGCTGCTGCTTCTTCGATTTCCCTCTGTCTGATCTTGTGCAACTCCAATTCACGTGTGACAGGGTCGGGGTAGGTGGTAGTGTATGAGGTCGGAACACCAGCCGACGGGCTTGGAGAAGTACGCCTTGACTTGTTTCCAGTTTTTCGCGAGCTATCCAGTCCATGCAGCCCATCAAACGATCTTTTTCTAGATGGTAGGCTGAGGTTTACACTTGAGTCTTTGATTGCCGTGGACCCAGAAGCCGAGCTTGAGGGCGGGTGAGAGGGGTCCATTGTGTCGGCTGTAAGGCATCGTCAGCTGGAATTTTGAAGATAAGGGTGTATAGGAATGGGAGTTGAGTGGGGGGCTAAGATAAATAGGAGGGAAGTGGTAGCTCGGATACTTGCGACGAGGAAACATGTAGAATAACTCACAAGAAAACGGGCCTCTGGATGTAGGGTTGTAACTGGAAAAGGGAGAGGTGGATTCGAACTTGTTTGTATGCTGTTGTTGTGGTGTGCCCCCTCCAAGCACCGAGGCGCCAATGTGTGGTCCTGTTACCCCTCCTCGAAATGCCCTCAATTGCGTCTCGATACGGGCGATCTCAGCCTTGATGTCTGCTTCGGCCTGCTCAGACCCCTCCGTGGTATTATCAAGTGTAAAGAGAAGGGTTTTTTGCAAGACCAACTCGTCGGCTAGTTCATCGGGAGAGACATAGGCCTCTAGAGGGGATAAGTGCGAAGCGGACGCCATATTTGGTAGCAAGAAGGTGCCGAAAAGATCGGCCAGAAGTTCGTCTTAAATGGCAGCAGCTATCTTACGCAAGGCAAGACCAGGCTAGGCCGAGCGGGAAGGAGAAAACAGAAGGTAATCGGGTATACAACTGTGCATGTAATACGGAATGATGGTGGCGACATGGGAAATATGAGGCTCTACGTTCCTTCTTCCTCCTTTCTCCTTCGCCCTTCGCCTTTCCTCCTTCCTCTTCCTGAGCCTTTCCGATATTTCCTTTACTTTCCAGGGCGGCCTTTACATTGGTCACGCCACAGGACGAGTCAAAATAAGGTAGAATCAGGCAAGGTAAGACCAGGCAAGGCTGAATGGAGTTGTGCTTAGGCAGGTGCAGAAGGCTGGCGAATACTGGCGAATAGATACCTCGGTAGGTGATCTAGGGGTGGATTATTGGGTATACGGATCGGATGTGCTGGCGACGTGTAATGTTTAGGCTCGGGGTGTAGAGTATGATAGGTAAGAGGAAGAGGAAGAGTAAGAGCCGTATCAATTTGGTGGCGACGTTAACCTATCTGTTTATCCCCACCACGCCATGTATACGCGCCATGTATGGGCCCAACCAACCTGTCTTCCGCGTCACAGCGCGTGTATAAATGGGATAAAATTTTGGCGATCTAGCCGGGTTCCAAAACCCACAACACTAGGCTACTTGCAGGTTTAGTACCTGCGAGAGCCGCCTGGCTGGCTAGAGTGTCGAATCGGGTAAATCATACCTGTGGTACGGTAGGTACCCAAAGTTTCAAAAGTTGCCAAGTTACAGACAAGTGAGGCAAATACAAAAGTAGGTGACCTTAGACAGCCTGCCGCCTTGTGGTATAGGAAGTAAAGTTTAAAGTGCATATTACAGTGCAGAAAGGCCGTCAGCAGTTTTGTCTTTACTGATATACATTTACTGGTACACATTGTCCATCGCCTTGATTTTACGTAAAGTCATACACCACCAGTGCCTTCCCTCCATCTTCAGCCTCCTTCAGGACAACCACAACCTCGTCGTCAAAACCTATCCAGTCCCCCCTGCTCGTTGTCTGAACGCCGTCGGTTCCTGTTCCTGTAATATGCGCTTCTCCGCGCACTCGCACACTTTCCTCGTTCACCACTCTCCGTGATCTTAGTCCTCGTTCTAATTCCCACACACGGAGCTCTTCCCCCCCGGAACTTATGCTGACTGCTTTGCCACGTACTCCCACATGTGCGCCTGACACAGATGATGTATGTCCCCAGAGCGTCCTCGCTGCACCGATTTTCAGATCGTCCAGTGTTGATGTGACCAAATAGAGCGCAAGCGTATTGTTCGAATGGCTTGCCAAAAGGTAAGGGTGTGAGTAGCTGAGGCTAGATGGCCGTGGATTAGTGGGCGGCCTTCCAGGGCCGGCAGCGTTAGGAGCTGAGCTGGATGTTGATGGTGAATTCCCGGCTGAAGAGGATATCGGTGACAATAGAGGATGGAAGCCCGGTTCTATCGCAGACGCGAGACGGGAGTGTGAAATGGTACCATTGTGAGAGATGTGAAGTTCTTGGAGACCAACAGACCAGCCACTGGAGTAAGTCGGTAGTGCATAGGCTATCGAAGCTATTATTGTTCGCGGGGTGGCCCTTATTGAGAGCGAGAGTGGAGGCCAAGTAGTCTGAGACTTGAGCGAGGTAATAAGCCGTGTAGACATGATCTCAGTTGGAGGTTTGTCACCTGTCGAGAAGGCTCTGTTTGGGGCCTCCAATACATCGTCGCCGCAACTTGATGTGCATGATTTAGACGCGGCTTTGTCTTCGAGGATATATAAGGACAGAGCTTGATCCTCTGTAACTGTTAGTAGATGTGGGTGGGAATAAGCAGCAGCAACCAGCGAGGCACCCTCCTCGCCCGACCCGGACCTCGATAATATCTTCAGGAAGACCCCGTCCATCTCCACCGATCTAATATCAAACTTCCAAACTCCAAATCCGCCATTTTTGAAGCCAACAGCGGCTCTCACCGCGCCGGTATCTGAAGTGTAATTCAGTGCCAAAGCAGTAGGTGCTGATTGAGAATCATTCTCGAGAGCCACTCGTGCAATACATTTGCTGCTCGCGCCGTTCTTTTGTAAATCCCACACACGGAGGCCACTCGCATGGTCAACAGTTAGTACCTTCCCATCAATAATTCTAACCATCAAGCTCCCTGTTTCTGGATGCTTGTTCTCCTGTGATCTTGAGTGAGTATCCATCTCCTGTCCGTCTTCCACTAACCCAATTTCTCTCACATCTGCAGAACCTCGACTCCAGTTATGCCTTAATCGGTACTTGGCCTTCCAGTCTATCCTCGACGCAGCGGGTTTCTCAATGTGACCTCTCGTGGGATCAAGACTCTTTTGATGTTTGGTTTTTTGCTGCTTTACCCAATAATCTTCCTTATTGGCATCTTTCCCATCTCTTTTCCTAATACTTGGCCGAACAAACCGATCCCAGTAAAGGCCTCGCCACACCTCGCCGTCAGTGCTTAATGCTAGCCAGCGCTTTGATACACTGTGGCAAAGAAGTACCGTGGTAACAGGAAGGAATTGCAAAATTCTAACGAGAATTTCATCTGAAAGACATGTAATCATGTCCCCGTCGGCCCCGCAGTTTGCTCCCACACCGGGAAGGAGGCGCGGTTTCTTGCTTTCGGGTTCATCAAAACCATCAAAGGACACTGTGCGTTTCTTTGCGGGCATTGTCCGGTTCCTGTTCGAATCCATTTCTGCGGTTTCCTTTCCAGGGGCTGATATTGTAGTGTCGAAGTCGGCCTATAAATTATATCCCCACACGGGGGTCATCGGCGTAGTAACCTCCATGTGATATGTACGGGACAATATTGATTAGGTCCAAGCAAAGGCCATTTGTTTCTAGTAATGGATGGCAAGTGCTTTCCTGGTATCCTCCTCAATATAATCAGGCAGCGTGGTGATGTGCACGTGGTAGTGGGTGACTGAGCCATAATGACGAGGTGTGCTCCACTGATACTGAGGTGGCGGCGGTATCCCCAGATAAGGAAGAATAATAATCCGAGTGGAGTATTGTGTTGACATGGGACACGAACGCGTTTCAAGACAGATACCGAATCCCATTGCTTCATTCTGCTTTCATATTCTATGAATTGGAACACGAATTAATATGTTAAGATTGTTTCTTTGATATTGTAAGACCTTAGGTCTAACCTGTGGTGGTATTACGTCGGTGCTGTTGACACCAGCAGCCTCCCAAAAGCAGATTCAAAGACCTTACCTGTCCAAACGGCGGACATGGCAACTGCTATCGACCCAGTGCTCCGCAGCCGGGTTTTGAAGGTCGTCTTCATTTCTCTTCTACTAGATCTTGTATGTCCCTACCACAATGTTTAGGTTTGAACAAAGGCTAAGTGCTGCGCTAGATATCTTTCACCTTCATCCTTCCTCTCTTTCCTCGATTACTGGAGTTCTACCGCTCCTTGGAACCAACCGACATCGAATCATCTCCTACCGTTTTAACGAGCGTTTTGCGTTCCCTTAATTCATACAAGAACGCATTCTCCCGGCCCATCGACTCTCGCTATGATATCGTGATACTCGGCGGGGCACTTGGCTCTCTGTTTTCAGGCCTCCAGGCAATCGCAGCTCCCATCATCGGGGCCTTGTCTGATAAGTACGGCAGGAGGAAAGCCCTGCTAATCAGCATGTGCGGGAATATTGCGAGCGTGCTGTTATGGCTTCTTGCCACCGATTTTAGAACCTTCTTACTGAGTAGGGTTGTGGGAGGGTTGAGCGAAGGCAATGTGCAGATCGCAACTGCAATAGCCACGGACATTAGTGACGACAAGCAGAGAGGTGCGACAATGGCCTTGGTGGGTGCCTGTTTTTGTATAGCTTTTACTTTTGGTCCAGCTCTTGGCGCCTATCTCAGCACCATATCGCTTGTGGCCGCAAATCCATTCGCAACAGCGGCCGGCTTCTCACTTTTCCTCATCGTGGTCGAAACGGTCTACCTATTTTTCTGTCTCCCAGAGACGCTTCCAGCTATTACGACGAATATAACTCCAACCACAGGCTCTTCGTCAAAGCCAAAAGGAACTCCAGAGGCGCCAATCCGCACCAACTCGCATCTCCTCCTCAACAGCACTCATCTTATGTTTATCCTTGTCTTCTCTGGCATGGAATTCTCTCTTCCCTTTATGACGCATGACCTATTTCACTACAGCGCCGGTTCTAATGGTCGGTTACTTGGTTACATTGGCCTCATCGCTTCTATCCTCCAGGGCGGCGTCACTCGGCGACTCCCTCCACTCGTTTGCGTGCGCCTCGGGGTGGTGTCATGTCTTATTGCTTTCGCCATTCTCTCGACCACTACCACTGTTCTTGGATTATACGCTGCATCTACATTATTGGCAGTGACGACGGCGACTGTAGTGACAGGACTTAACGCCCTAAGCAGTTTTGAAGCTGGTGAAGGTGAGAGAGGTGGGAAATTGGGGAATTTAAGGAGCTGGGGTCAGATTGGGCGTGCGATCGGGCCATTGGCATTCTGCAGTCTTTACTGGTGGGCAGGCAGGAATATTGCGTACCAGAGTGGTGCTGTGGCAATGCTAGTAGTGGTTGGATTTGTTTTTGTGGGATTGAAAGACCCAAGGAAACAGGGAACATTGACCGATTCGAAGGAGAAAAAAGAGATATAAAGCTACGAAGCTTTATAGGATATTTAATGCTGTGGCAGAGACTACACATCATTACCATTGCATTGCCAGTTTCTTTCTTATGTCCTGTGATTACTTGGTTCGTACACCAGACAAGACGTAACTCTCAAAACATAGTTGGGTTTGACGGTACTTTTATTGATAAAGTAGCAGGTTTGCAATACCACCATTAGGCATCTTGGCCATCTCTAAATCCGATGCCCTTAACCTCGAGGAAACGCAATTAGATCTCGAATACATTGGGGAGAAGGCTTCCCAAATGCCTTTGCACGTCAATAAGGATGTCTGTAAAGATGACTGGAATACCCATGTGCATAATGTATGCCTAATATTTCAGGTTCGTACTAAACCACTGCCTCGGCACGACCCTATGTCCTGGCATTCGCTCTCTCATTATGATGCATCATCTCCACGACATAACCGTCCTTTCATGCCACTGTTACTTCTGCCATCCCGAAGGTCAGATTCATACGCATCTTCAATCTGATGGCCACGACGGATTTATACGATAGCGCTCTTGCGCCTACTGTCTCGCCCTCGATTTCCGTATCGCTTCCTCCTACTCCACCACGTTCCACATCCGACCCTACAGATACGCACGCTTCGGAATCTGCGCATACGGCCTCAGAGCCTGCCCAGCCTTCAGTTATGCAGTCCCAGCTACCCGAGGGTGCCGACGTGAACTCACCTTCGCTCCTGTCTATGCTCAAATCCGTTCCCACCCAGCTGCATGCCAACCTGCCTATGCCACATGAATGGCCATCTCTCTACTCTGGATTCGTTCTCAAAAATGCGTCCTCTGTTGCGCAAATCGAATCGGCGCTCCGCAGCCTCACTTACATCATTCCGGGCCGGTTCCGCGATGCCGAGATTGCCTCGGAATCTCTTCATTCCTCTATCCAACTGCTCTCACTCTATCACGACTCACTATTAGCTCGCGCTGTGGCAAGATTACCTGGCATGCCGCGTGTCGACAATCCCCATAATCGGTACACGAAATACTGGACAGGGAAGTCGAAGGTATATACGAGGGTTGCGTTGGTGCTGCAATGCGCGCAGTATACGGAGCTGCTGTGGGAGATGACCGCGAAACGACGCGGGGAGAAAGTCCGGTGGCGAGTTGTGGTGCTCATAGAAGCGCTGAAGGCTCTCTGCCGACTGTTCCTCTTACGCATAACTGGCGGGCGCATGGTTGTTCCACCGTTACCCGACCGGGAGCCGATCCCAGAGGAGCCCACAGATGATAACGAGTTGGAGTATGGAGAGGATGAGTTCTTCGTCAAAGAGGAGAAGAAGCCAAAGGAGTGGTCGATGCCGCGGACTGGCCTTACCCTCCCGGCTCTACCGAGTCCCAGTGATATCAGCAGCTTTCTCATGCGAAAAGTGCTGACCGCTGATGATATCAAGCCCGCCACTACTCTCCTGTCACGCATCTCTGGAACAGCGCATCTCGCTGAAGTTCTACATATCCTACGACCAGTACTATACGCCATCGCCATGTCGCGAAACAAGGACAAGAAGAGCTGGCGGCCATGGCTTCTTGCGATCGCCATTGAACTTTCTGCCAGGCAGCTGCGAGCCGAGAGAGGTCGTAATGGAACGCGGGAGACAGCGTTGGAGAAAGAAGAGTGGAGTAGGAGAGGACGGGCTATGGGTTGGTGGACGTTGAGAGGCGCGTTCTATGAGAATGTGACGAAGGGCTGGGTGCAAAGCTTAGTGGGTGCTAAGTACATGCCGGGCTTGGTGGGTGGCATCCTGGAGGATTATGCATTTTTATGGGAGGAGTATCATTTCGCATCTGATGATATGTAAGAGTCTGAAGGACGGACGCATTAATACGAGGAAACGGCAAGAGCTAGAAGCACATCAACGTGAGTTTGCATCATTGCACAGTCTCGAGACATGGTGCAGCAAACTGAAGTCAACAAGCTTGTTATATTATCAAGGCGTATGGGGTGGTGGTGGAGTCGGTAAAATATGCGGCTGGATCCACCTTCTGGGCGATTTCCTGTGGCGTTTGGTTTTACTGTATACTATTTGATATCGTTATGTAGCATTGCAGCAGTGTCATGGAACAATTATAATAACTCAACCGAAACCACAGCCAGGCTTTACACAGTATGAGACAAGCAAGCTGTAAAGCGTATTATGGGTCTAGCTTTCGCAATTGGTCTATCAAGACAGTTCCTCAAACGCCTCACATCATGTCCATTCCATCCTCAAGTTTAGGGTATGGTCAACAGTCAAACCCTCTTCCGTTCCGCTGCCCTCATAAACTCTGCTACCTCGTCTAATAACGTCACACATTCGTCTGGATTTGCTACCCACAATGTAGTAGCAACCCTTCTCGCGCGGAAATCGTTCGCGCCATTTGCTGACAGGAACTGGTCGCCAACATGCATCGTTCTCTTCCCCTCAATACTCCTACCGAGCCTGTCTCCAAAATACTTTTGGCAGACTAGGACTCCCCAGCTCTTGTCCCCAATATCAACAAACACGTCGTTGCCACCGTTAAAGGCACAGAAAGGGAGAGTCTTCGAGACAGGGGACATCTCCAGAATCTTCTGCACAACAAGCACTGTTTCCTCCAGGGACTCGCGTGGAAACTTAGCACCCTGAATAGTGGGTACGATTCCGACTGCACGTTCTTTGCGGATAACAAGGGCAGAGAGGGATAGATTGGTGATGCACTCGTTGAGGGCGGCTTCGGCTTTGTCGAGGAGCGCTTGAATGACGGGCTCCGACCAGGTGAGCATATCATCAAGGATCCAGGAACGGCGTGGGACCCATTCAAGTAGATGAGGCGAAGAGATAGAATACTCGAAGAGGAAGTTTGATTCGCCCCCTAAGCTCGTTAGATGGTCACAGAGAGGGTCACAGATAACGAGCACTTACCCATGACAACGAGATTATGTTTTTGTTCGATAGTCAGAACTTTGGAGTCTCTGATGGCTTCAAGAAGACCATATAGGCGCTCAAAATAGCGTTCGGCCTCCGTGTAACCTGCTGCCGTGACGATACCAATCTTGGTGTTTCGGCTCATGAGGTCTAAAATGCCAAACTTAACAACTGTATGGGCTAATATGACTCTGGAGCAACCGTGTAACTAACTAACCTATGATTCGCGTGATGACAGGATTATCTGGTTCCAGGCTCTTCCCGTCATCGTAAAGAGTCACATCACCATCGAATGTGGCCAAATCTAAGGCGCCGGCTGCTGCAACCCCCATGATCTGGGCGGTGTTTAGGATGAGGCGAATATCGTTGAACGAGGGTGGCACAAAGCGCCTTGACGAGATAAACCGTAGGCTGTCTTGGTATTTGAATGCCTCTGCCAGAGGGAGTCGAGTGAAAAAGTTACCAATGCTAGGAACTAGAAGCTTGAGCTTTGATTGGTGTTGCAGGCCGTCATCTTGGTGGTTGACTGGACAGTGGTGGGTTGCATAAGCTCATGAATAACACATATTGGGTCGACGAATTACAAAGGTATATAGACATACTGTGATCATCTATCATTTCCTCGACATCTTTCATAATCTCAGCATAACGCCTGCAGGCTTCAGCTGCCATGTCGGCCACGGTGCCTCGTGCTTCGAAGACACCCGTAGGTTGGGAGTGCAGCACGAATGGAACAGCCAGGAGGCCCTTTATCCATTCTAGTCAGAGGTAAGCGGAGGTCATTCATGGGGGATTGACATTAGGTGCAAGATAATATGAGGAAGCGTGTGAAGAGAAAGGATGCTGAGCAATATGGAATAGCCGAAGAATAAAATGATGCCAACAGCGGCAGCTTGCTCTCACCTATAAACTGGTCCCTTCTATGGGTCTTGAGAGCATCTATAAGATTGGATGGCTTTAGCACACTCGACCAGTAAACTCACGTGCTCTCTCACTGTGATCGTCACCTTAAGGGAGGAGCCAGAACATACACTCAACTCGGTATCTAGTGGTCATATTGGCGGTCCGTCACGGTTATTTGGCTATATCGAAGTAGAGAGCGACGGATCCAGCAGTATCCACAGGAATTGGCTGAGACGGGTCAGAGAGGGTGGGCACTGTGAGTTGGCACTGTGAGTTGGCAGTTTGGCCTGTGTTGGAAAGCACAGTAGAACACAGTGTGCGACGTGTATGATGGTGCAATGGTAAGTACGACACTGTAAGGTTGAGTATAATACTGCAACTGTGCGGTTGCAAGGTAGAGTATGATACTGTAAGGTAGGGATGGCACTGTAAGGTAAGTATGATACAGTACAGTACAGTACAGTACAGTACTAAGTGCGATAGAGTGATAGAATGGCAAGTGCGAGCAAGTGTGAGTAGAGGGATAGAGTACCCCGCAAAGCAAGGATGACAATAAGGTGGGAGGGCGATAGATGACCCCTGTACCTGGTCGCCGCTTTTACGCGGTTGGTTGTTTGGCTATTATTTGGCGGTTGGCGATAGACGCGGTCTTTCCCTTTCTGGTAATATCGCGGACCGGCACCGGCACGGCAGGCCACGTCACGCCATGATGATGTTTATGTGTGCGATGTACGGAGAGTCGGAGAGTCGGAGAGTATGTACATACCAGTATACATACCACACATATCAGTAGTATACGTACATGCTATTACCCATATTACTACTACAGTTAGTATCATAGTAAGGAGGGGTCGAGGGGACCCGATGTATGAGATATCTATTTGCAAGGATTTAGTGACAACATCGATCTTTTATATATAAATCCGGTAATATTCTGTATATTTTGTATCTCAGCAACCCAGAAAGTATTCTACATCTATTCACATCTATTCACATCTATTCACATCTATTCACATCTATTCACATCTATTCACATCTATTCACATCTATTCACATCTATACAATATCCATATATATCTTTTTATATCTGCCATCTCGAGTCTCGTCATACGCCACAATGAAGGACAACGGCACCCATCTCTACCCAAATGAGCATGTCTCCGAGAAGGTTACCGATTATGCCTTTGAGCACTCCACCAAGCTTCCAGACTACATCACGAAGCATCATGCTTGGGGTTCCGACCAACCAAAGGCCGGGTTCATGATCTCGCCCTTCCAAACCCAGTTCCAGATCTGGTTTGCAAAGGCACTCGGGGCCAAGAGAAGTATGCACGTCTAATATATCCTGTCGTACAACCTGGCGGATCTTGTATTTGGGCCGCACACTCTCTGTCCCACCAATCCGTAGTCTGTATTCCTCACGCAGGAGCATACTTTGGCGTTGATATCTTGATATTCCAATTTGACCGTCTTAAGAACGACAGTGCTAACTTATATCAGTACTCGAGATTGGTTGCTACATCGGCTTCTCAGCCCTTGGATTTTCTGAAGCAGTCGGCCCAGATGGTCACGTTACAACTCTCGAGTTTGACCCGGAATACGCCCAGATTGCACGTGAGACGTTCGAGAAGAATGGCGTGAAGAACGTCGAGGTTATCGTTGGAGATGCGAACAAGAGGTGATTTATTTATTTCTCCCGTCTATAATAACAAACATTTTGACTGACAACTTCTAGTATTCCTGAGCTGGCCCTGGCCATCGACCAGCCGTATGATCTGATCTTCATCGATGCAGACAAGATATCCTATCCCAATTATCTCTCTCTCATCCTTTCACTTTCAACATCCACTAGCAAAGTCCGCCTTCTCAAGTCTGGAGGCACAATTATGGCGGATAATATCCTCCGCCGTGGTGTTGTCGCTGACAGGAGCTCCTCAAACCCAAATGCCACCCCTGAAGAGCTTTCAACTGAAAAGGGGGGAAGAGCCGACCAGTTGGTCGCTCTGGATAGGTTCAACAAGGACCTTGTCGAGAGTGAGAGAATCGAGACCTTCTTGCTTCCACTATTTGACGGGCTGGGAATGGGAAGGCTGAAGGATTAGTAAAACCATGCGAACAGTTAATATTGTAGCCTGCCCATCTCGAGCAAGGACACCCTAGAAATATAGTTACACCAACATCTTTGTCTACCTCTCTTTGGTGTCGTTCTCCGATTTAGTCACTTGCACCAAATCCACATGTGATGTAGTCACAGTTATAAACGAATCTCATCACTGTCGCGTTGACAAATGTTCAAGTGATAGCTTTAGACTACATGCCTAAAGCGCCAGACAAACAAGAGCGCCATCTGTGGCTTCTAGGTCAACACACCCGAGAACAAGCTGGTACTAATTTTCTATGAGCTGCCAATCCCGCCATCTCAAGCTCTTGCACCAGCTCGACCCCCCGATCAATTCTCTTTGGACAGTTCCAAACAACGAACCAAGTCCCAACAAGTAACGAGATAACGTGACACCATCTGCTCTCGGTATTGCCAGCCCTTTTTTCCAGGTAACGGTGAAGCTGAACCCTTCCCATGCGTGGATGATGGCCCTGGCTGGAATCAGTTGGTCAACTGCGAGCCATAGTTGTCGCAATGGCGAATCCAAGCAGTCCACCCGTTCTTCTCAGACCTTTCTACATTGTCCAGGACCGTGACAGGCTCAATAACTATTCGGATACGTTGTGACATCTTCTTCTGTGCGCTATTTAGGTGACCCAAAGCCTTTAGTTGTTGCTTTCTTGCTTTTTCAAGCGTCTTGTCTTGGACCCTGTTGGCCTTGGCTTGGACCTTGTTGGCCTTGATTTGGGCCTTGTCAGGCTGTAGTGGTGTCCCAGCTACTTTGGCGTGTGCTGCAACTTCTTCCCCAGTAAAATCGATGGGTCCAGAATTTGCCTCTCTGGCCTCGATTCCCCATGTGTTGGATAAGTGGTCGACATGTCCTTCGTGGTATAGATCCATGAACTCCATGCCGAGGCCTTCCTCTGGTATATCGACCCTCATAAGGAGACCCTTAGGGCGAAACAGATTATTCTGGGATGCCCGAACATATTCGAAAACCTTAGAAAGCGATTTTTGGTAGTCGAGTTTCTCGGATCTCCCGCCACGCCCACTAAACGGAAGGACCATGCGAATTGGAGTCTTCTTCTTCTTCTTCTTACGTTGGGGGCTAATAAGTGAGGTCAGGTAAGCTGTAAATTTATTCCAGTCCTCCTCGAGTATCTCATAAGCAGCCAGCCCGGGCGGGTAAGGGAAGCCGTCGGTTATTCGACTCTGCGAAGGGACTTGAATACCAGTCTGGTATGGTTTGGCGGCTGATGATGGAATGATTGCTGAAGGGCGTGTGATTTTGGTGTGGATGTCTTCGGTAATAGGCAGTCCTATGGACTTTTCCTGAGCATAAGCTTCCCCAAGAGGCTCATTTGGACGGGATCTCTCTTCAACATCTGCAACGACAGGGGATGTTTCGATTTCTGAAGACTCCACTACCTGCTTAGATATCTTAGCAGCAGGTGCCTCCGATGGTCTGGTATCCGATGGCGTTAATTCCACAGTCTTAGCCTCTTCCTTATGTCGCACGACTGGGGTAACATAAGTTTCTTGAAGGCCGTCGGTGCCTGGGATAGATGGTACTGGTGCTATTACTAGTACCGGTGCAGCGGTTGAACTTCTGGACAATTTGGAAGGGAAGGCAGTCCCAGTTTCGGGCTTTGATGTGGCGTTTCTCGTCATGATATGTACAACAGTGTCTGCTGCTTCTTGTTCTCCCAGCGAAGTGAAACGCGGTAGCGCTGCGTCGCTATCCTGTGTGGAGATTTAGTTTCATGGTCTCTTTGAATCTAGATTTGCTGTACAACTGGCTGATATTCGGCGCCAGTGTGCATTACGTACCGAATGAGGATTTGGGTGGATAATAATGTGAACGGTCGACATTAGACCTATTCTCAGACCTGCGAGGAAGCAGGTTACTGCGTCTTTGGCCTTGTTCGTTGAGGAAATGGATTGTAAAGTTGCAACCTGCCAATGGCGATATGAACAGGATACAGATAGTAATATAGTAATATAGGAGAGTTGTGTGTGAGATACTTAGGTATACGAGCTGCGTAATGAATGAAGATAAAGATCAAGACGAAGGAGAGTTGACTCGAGAATGGGAAAAAGACGAAATAGGTTTGAAAGTTGCAGAAAGCACCATCAGTTGGCAGGCACGAATGGCTGGTCGACCATTGGACCTTCCTTCAAATTCTGATGGAAGTAGCTAACTAACTGCAGCACACAGAGGATGCACCGGTGAATTATTATTCGTTTCATGTGCCATCGAAATCATAAATCCCCCAAACTGCCATAATTACGACCCAGGACTCCTTCGCTATGTGAAATGACGCTGTACCCTCTCCCAACGATCTTTATCTTCTCTCCCTGTCCGGCCGTGCCCTGCTTCGGCTACGACTGCGATCGCTGCTGTAGCTGCTGTAACTCGAACTTCTCCTCCGAGTCCCATTACCATTACGGTCTTCATTATCTCGCCTCCCACCGCGCCTCCTCGGGGATCTTGACCTGGATGAGTAGGTTCTGGAATGGCTCCTGCGCGGCCTTGGCGAACGAGACCTGGACAATGACCGTGGTCGATAAGTATCCGACGGAGCACCTCTGTTGTAATTTCTGTTTGGCGATCGACGCCTTGGTGGTGGTGGGCCTCGAGCATCCATTCGTGCCCGTGGTTCAATATTTGCGCCGCCCCGTCTTGCCAGTGGCGGTGCTGGTGAGAACTTGCGTCTCGGGATGACAATAGACACGCTTATCACAGCGCCATCCAATTGCGCCTCGTGCATATGGGCAATGGCCTGGTCGGCATCGGCTTCAACCGCGTATAAAAGGTAAGCTGTGCCACGGTTTGTACCGACTGTACGGGTTAGAAGGGTCCTATTGGGAGCTGGCACAACTTACATTGTCTGTTCATGGGCATATCCATATCGATAATCTCGCCGAAGCTCCCGAATAGCTCTCTGAGGTGGTTCTCATTTATGTTCTTGGTGAGTCTCTCAACTACGATCTGGAACTGGTCAGTAACAACTTCGTTCGTAGCACGCGACAGCGCATTGTAGGGCGCAGATAAAAGCTAAGTGCGGATTTCATACCTTTGTGCTTTTCACAGCTGGACTTGGGCTGCGTGATATGCTCCTGGTGGCTCTGCGGCCTCCATTTCGATCATATGAGGGGGAGCGTGAGCGGCGGGGTGACATAGATCGCCGGTGCAGGGGTGGTGGAGAGCGAGAATTGTCCAGACGAGGCGAAAGAGAGCGCATGGGTTCGCGCCCACGAGATAAAGAACGTGGAGGCATCGCACGTCGAAAACTGGATGGTTTTGGATGAGTTGCCTTGCAAAATAATCGCAGAATAGGGTCGTGCACAAGGATGGTGTGTAGGGGTTGTTTTGTGTGTGGTATACTGCGTATTGTGTTCTGCCGATTGAATGCGATGTGAAGTTGACGGCGCGGCTGTGGATTGAGCCTTGGAGTTTGAGTTGAACTGAACGCGTCAGAAACGCCAAGCTCCATGAGCACCCAGATTTAATTGCTCGCTTATCTGGAACTACTCCACCATGATGACGCGGGGCAAAAAATAAGGATTGCTGATGAATTCAAGCCGCCCTCTTCATGCTTGGAATAAAACGAGAACAACTGTCGGTGTCAATTAGATCAGGTCGTTGTATTGATTGATAGTCGCCTGACTCAGGCTAACAAACAAAAAAAAAACAAAAAAAAATCCTCATTTGACAAAAAGAATTTGCTCCGATTTGGAGCTGGTCACGTGCCCACATACGGAGTTGAACCGTAGACCTCGGCATTTCAGATCACGTGATCAGATACTAGTGCCGCGCTCTACCAACTGAGCTATGGGGGCTAATCGATATAATAGGCACCCAAAGTATGACTCTTAAGCATCGTACGCAATCTAATAGACCTTCATCGTAACCAATAGACCTTCAACGACAACTAAACAACTAACAATGGCATTTGTAAATCCCATGCTTCGGCTACAGGGCCATAAACTTGCTTTTTGGACTTCAAAACATCATTGCCACCCCCCCTGTCATTCGTTCTCTGCCCTTTATATTCTTCATGTTATTTTATGGAACGGCACTCCTAATTACCTCTCCGAATCCATCTCTATCATTATCACGGAGACCTAGATCCCGAATCGGGCTGACTAAAAGGTACCAAGGCAGGATTCGCACGTGATAAAGCCATAGCTGAACCGTGACGCCAACAATGAATTGAGCTGAGCTGAGCTTCTGGTGTGTGTAAGTTTGGGACCAGCATGTGGCGCATACCATTTGTGTCCAGGCTCAACCTGTAAGTCTTCTGGCTGTGGAGGGAATCGGTGAACAAGCGCTGATAAGGGGGACAGGAGCGAGTACGTAGCACTCGTCGTCTCCTTCGTTCTGGTTGGGCTAGAAGCACTTATTCGAGTCCTCACTCTTGCGCTGCGTAGGATACCTCCTCAGGCGCTCCTGTACAAGTCCTCAATGGCTAATATTTTATAGCCACGAGTATAATAACCCTGTGTTATCGAGCGTCGAAACGACTATTCCACTATTCTACATCCACAGCAGCAAAGAAGTCGGTGTCCAGGCAAAGTTGTATGTACCCCATACCCCCTTCGTAATTATAAGACTGACATTATTACTACAGGCCGGTCGAGCGCCATCCGTGATGCTTCCGATTTTGTCGACTTATGCGCACTGTCAGGCTACCTGGCGGAAGAGCATGTAGTGCAGACTTCAGATGGATACTTGCTTGGGCTCCACAGACTCGGCTGGAAACGAGGAGAGGAGGGTGTCAAGGTCAATTCCTCAAAAGGCGGTATAAAAAAACCCGTGGTATATTTACATCATGGGCTGCTTATGAATAGCGAAGTATGGGTGTGTCTGACCGACGAAGAACGCTGTCTGCCATTCCACCTTGTGGAAAAGGGGTACGATGTCTGGGTATGCGTATCCTACCTGTTGATATAGTCGTGGGATTTACTGACCGTTTCATAGTTTGGAAATAACCGTGGGAACAAATATTCCAAGAAATCTATCCATCACCCTCCGACAGCAATGGCATTTTGGGATTTCTCAATGGACGAATTTGCTTTTCATGACATCCCAGATAGTATCGACTACATCCTCTCTACGACCTACCAACCGTCCCTGTCATATATTGGATTCTCGCAAGGCACAGCACAGGCTTTTGCAACACTGTCTATACACCCAAAATTGAACGACAAAGTCAACGTATTCATAGCGCTCGCACCGGCGATGTCCCCAGCAGGATTACGGAACGGCGTCGTTGACTCGCTGATGAAAGCTTCTCCCGAGGTTCTGTTCCTCCTTTTTGGCCGTCGCTCTATTCTGAGTTCAACGACGATGTGGCAGTCTATCCTGTACCCTCCAATTTTTGTGCGTGCCATCGACACCTCCCTGGCCTTCCTTTTCGGCTGGTACGGCAAAAACATCTCCATGGCTCAGAAGCTCGCAGCCTACCCCCATCTCTACTCTTTCACCAGCACCAAGAGTGTCGTCCACTGGTTCCAAATCATCCGCACCGCCTCCTTCCAGCTCTACGACGACGATGTCCAACCTCCACTCCGCCTCGGCAGCGTCAGCAAATATACCAAGGTTGCCCGCTTCCCAACCCGCAACATTAAGACCCCCGTCGTCCTCGTCTATGGCGGCTCCGACTCCTTAGTTGACATTAACGTCATGCTGAAGCAGCTCCCCGCCCACACAGTGGCCACCGAAATCCCGCACTTCGAGCACCTCGATCTCCTGTGGGCCCGCGATGTCGACACTCTCGTCTTCCCGCACGTCATAGACGCCCTCGAGAGTTTCTCTGACTCTGGGCATACTGAAGAGCACTTCGCCAAGTACCGTGCCGCGCGCCATGCCTCCCTCGGGCCGGGAGCGCGGCGCCCTCATAACCCAACAGAGTCGGCCTCCAAGTCTCTGGGCAGCAGCTATGCTGATGTAGCAGCCGTTACCCCCGAAATTGACGACGACAACCTTGTCTCGGATGGACCGCGTCGGAATACCGAGGGCGCGATGCCTTCTCTTGCAAGTCGTAGGAAGATAAGGGGGCGTACGGGGAGCGAGAGGATTGAATACGACTCAACCTCGTCGTCTGAGATTGCACATGTCACAACTGCCCGGGCCACGGAAGATGAGAAGTGAGGTGGTAAAATGTGAGTGCGTGGGGATACATATGAGATCAATCTGATCGATCGCTTGTATATTTGGATAAGATACATGTATATATATATATATTTGTTAGATACTGTTTCCCAATAGTAGGAGCGTGATCTGGAACGTGCTTCTAGATTGGAGGACCGGGGACCAGTTTGACGATTAATGAATTAATGAATTAATGAAGATTATGCACGATGGATGGCAACATTATAGATCCCCCACGTGCGTTCATGGCACATGTCTACTCCATGTCTCGCGGCTACGGTACTAGTCGGACCCTTCGAGTCTTGTCGTCGTCGTGTTGTCTCATTGTCGTGTCAGTATCGTCGGTCTCCCTGTTTCTGATCTGTGTCTAATCGTCATCGACGTCATCTGACCATGAAATCCAACGCCGTCAACGCCGTCAACCATCATCCCACAGATCCCACAGATCCCACAGCGATCAGTCCTAAAGTACTACTTTAGTATACCCGATGAGCAAATCCATCCGCCCAAATCCCTCCAAAACGACCCAACGATCGATTCCCTGATGAGTCTCACTGGTTCAACGGATGCATGTATAGTAAGAGTAAGTAGTATGGTCCATACTACCACTCCCACTCTACTCCATATGCACGCGTACTACATAACTGCCACTTTACTAGACTTATGCACTGTAACGATGTAACCGCTTCTCCATTTCCCCATTCCCCCCATTTCCCCAAACATCATCTTTCCAACTACTACCTATCTATCTACCTACCTGCCCACCCGCTCGGCTCGGTCTCTTACTCGGTCCTCCTATATTTCCCCCACCATCCCTCTTCTCTCTCTCTCTCCCTCTCCCTCTCCCTCTCACTGCTATACTCCCCTCCATTATTATCGCTCGCGATACAGTTATACAGATGGCTTCCTATTCTCTTCCTCCCTGATGATTTACAGAGTACTCCTCTACTCTACGAAGCATACACTTTGGATTCACACTACGGGTCAACAAATCCACTCTTCAGAAACCTTCCCACCCCTAACCCAGAACCACTAAAAAATCCCAATTCTACGACTTGCCCCACCGATACCGACACCACAGACACCACCAACCCCACCAAAACTGCGAGTCTTTTACAGGGCATATTCCTTGTCGGTGCTAATCGACCCTCACTAACTCAACCTCGACGTTGTTGCCACGATTATGGCTGCGGCCGCGATCACACAAACTGGCGCCCGCTTCCCTGGCATCGCCGCTCTCTTCGAGAAATCTTCCATCTCCTCGAGCAACTCGGTCGATGCAAGCCGCAAAAAGGACGCCGTCGCCAACATGTTCTTGTCCAATGCGGCCACTCGGAGCCCGCCCGGCGATCTGACCAAGGGTTTACTGGAGAAGCATCTCGGTGGCAGTTCCAAGACGATGCGTCTTCAGGACTTCAAGTTGTTGAGGATCCTCGGGACTGGGACATTCGCGCGGGTTTGGCTGGTCAAACTCGCGCACCCAATGCAGGGAGCCGAGGATCGGGTGTTCGCATTGAAGGTCCTACGGAAAACTGAGGGTGAGCAGCGCTTCAGCGACTCCTTGCGGGGTCTCACGTCGGACGACGCTGACATTGTGCAACAGTAATCAAGCTCAAGCAAGTCGATCATGTCAACCACGAACGGGCCATCCTAGCTGATGTTGCCGGCTATCCCTTTATAACTACATTAATTACTACATTTACGGACTCGGAATGCCTTTACATGCTTGTAAGCTGCTATTCCCAGGTCGCATCAATACCCACATATCGCTAACTCCCTTCCTCCCCAGCTGGATTACTGCCCTGGCGGCGAAATATTCAGCTACCTGCGACGCCAGCGCCGCTTCTCTGAACACGTCTCACGCTTCTACCTCGCTGAGATCGTCCTAATCCTCGAGTTCCTGCACGAGCGCGAGGGCGTCGCCTACCGCGATCTCAAGCCCGAGAACATCCTCCTCGACGCCGCGGGACACGTCAAGCTCGTCGATTTTGGCTTCGCGAAGCGCGTGCGCGATAGTACGCCCTCCTTTCCTTACCGTCCTATTCTCTCTTCCTCAAAACGGGTCATGCGGCGGTTGACACGAAGCACGGTGGACGCGGATACTTATTATGGTGGTGGGTTGGCGCAGTCGGCGCTCGGATGGCTATATAGTCGTAGTGTTGTCGTCAACAGCTGCTAACCTGTGGAAATAGGGGAAACATACACACTCTGCGGAACTCCCGAGTACCTCGCCCCCGAAGTCATCCAGTCCCAGGGCCACTCGACCGCCGTTGACTGGTGGGCCCTCGGCATCCTGATGTACGAGTTCATCACTGGGTATCCGCCCTTCTGGCACCAGAACCCGATGGAGATATACAAACAGTGCGTTTCCGTCCCGTCCCCCTCCCCTCGATCACGACGCTAACCCACACCAGGATAATCCACAAATCCATCACCTTCCCCCCGCACAACCCCCCCATCTCGAGCGACGCCCAGGATCTCATCCTCGCCCTCTGCACAGTCGACCGCTCGCACCGCCTGGGCAACCTCTCCGGCGGCGCCGCGGACGTGAAGTCGCACCCCTTCTTCGCGTCCGTGAACTGGGACGACGTGTACGCGCGTCGCCACGACGGGCCTATCATCCCTAAGCTGAGCGGCGCGAGCGATGATAGCTGCTTCGAGCGGTACAGCGAGGATGAGGGGCAGGTGGACATTTACACGCAGGAGGCGCGGGAGAAGTGGGATAGTGCGTTTGAGGGGTTCTAATTAGGTGAGTGATGGGGATGGGTGGGGATGGGTGGGGATGGGTGGTGATGGGTGGTGATGGGTGGGCGAAAGATGTATAAATCGGAGGTGGTGGGCTGGAAGGCGTTTTTGGGCAGGGAAGGTGGGTGGTGCTTGGTGGGATTTGTATAAATATTATGGATGGGTGGGTGGGCATGGGTGGGTGGTGGGACGGAGTATACTGCATGGCGGGGATGGGTTTGTATAACAGGCATGCAAGATAGGAACGGCGAAGATGGAAGCATTGCTTTCCACGATTAATAGAATCTGAGTCGATGACTCTTATCATGATTATGAAATCCGTTTTCTTGCTCCGTAAATGTGACCGCCCTAAATTTATTTATTGGGGTTTCCGAATATTTCATCAATATACTCTCCAATAATATAATACTTCGAAATATTTTATTAATATACACCATACATACCACCAACCTTCCCTCACTCCTCATATTCCTAGGCCATCGCTCGAGACCAGAAGTCTTACTTTATTTCAGACTCCTCCGTCTATAAAAAAATCACAAGGCAAAATTCCACACAATAATACCGTTGATAAACCACGTCAACATCTGATAATGGAAATGCCAATAACTTCACCTATCCGTATTAATGCAGCTCTCTATTCTGTTGTACAGGATAATACTGTATACCACTTTTAATAACCCATCTCAGTATCCTTCATCAGTATGGGCGTCCCAGTTGAAAGAATACCCCTCAAGCCAACATTCGAACAATAATACTCTCCCCATCCTCAATCCAAACAAATACCCAATCCCGACCCCAACCACCTCATATAACCAGCTACCATTGTCCCCCATTCCAGAACACCCCTCATTTTTCTACAAAAACACGTTACTATCCTCACTCCCGGCGACCCTCTTCCGGCGACTGCTCAGGAAAAGATCCACCATGCGTCTACTCCCCATCACCTGCCCATTCAACTCCACACCTCTGCCTCCTACCATTACACCTTCGTCCCCTTCCAGCCCATCAACCTTCGCCGGTGACCAGTTCTCCATCCCCGCCACCCTTCCCCCAACAGATGCGAACTTCTTTTCCGCAACCGCCTGCACAAGTCCTACCCCAGGGCTCGGCAACTGCGCATTATCATTCGACGCGCGCCTCCCACTCTTCTTGACAAACTTATTAGATGTTTGTGTTTGCACACTCCGGAGCGTCGCGGTGGACTGTTTTCGCTGCATTTTTTGTCGTGTCTTGGAACTTTCGCGCTGGGAAGATGGGGAATTTCCTGTCGAGGTTCCCATCACATTTGCAGCTGAATTACTTACCACGCGCTCTTTCAGGACAGTACTCGCGCTCTTCATGCTGCTTCTCGATGGCGCCTGCCTCAACGAGCTATGCATCAACCTTTGGCTCGGGGTGGGCGTGGCACTCGGGGCCAGCAGGGAGCTTGATGATACCTTACTCTTCAGGATTGGGTTTGGCGAGACATTGGTATCCTCCTGCAATACTCCTAGTGGCTGATTCGGCATTGCAGTAGCTTTCGGAACCACCAATGCCGTATCGTCCCCCGAGATCTGGGCCGTCTCTCGAACATGGCCCCCGAATATTTTGGGCATCGTAGGCACGACGTGGGGAGCAAGATGGACTGCGGACGTGGCAGCATCAACGTTTTCCTTCGCTCTCTCTAGCTTGGAGACTTGTGCGCTCATCCAAGCTTTCCAATCTGTACTCCCAGTGCTTGCATTAACACGGTGTGGTGGTGCCGAAGGGCAGTAAGTAGTACGCTCCACCAAGACCGCAGATCCGAGTTTCTGCAGCGTTGAGTCTTCAGGTGGAGTTCGCCCACTTGTGGTTCTGGAATAAATGCTCTCTGTATAGGTACATTCAATTCCGTCAGCATCCCGTTTGTCGGATTCACTTTCAGCAAGGCTAAGAGCGGACTTCGCTCGTCGTAGACTGTCCGGAATGAAGGGACTTGAATCAGCGGAGGACATTCCCATCTTGCCCATCGTAGAGTTCAAATCTGCCTCGGCCATTGCTCGCCGATAGGGGCTAGGCGTGCCTCCGATATTGGTTAGTTCAGTGCCACCGAAAAATGTAGACCTGGTCTCCCTTGGGCCTCTGCTGACAGTGCCTTGGAGTTCAATGGTTGCCATAGCTTGTTGGGGACTTAGTTTGGTCGGTAAATCTCCCATGATGGGTGGTGGATATGCTCTGTAATTTGGTTTTCTGGTGATAACCGTAGGGGCGGAAGAGTTGCTGTTCCCACGTTTGTGCCCCACGGAACCACTATCGTTATAGCTTCTCGCAGTGTAAAAAACATCATTGCTTTGGTTCATGTTTTGAAACCTATCTGCCGACGCAGAGAGATTTTCGGAGGAATTGTTAACCCTAATAATGGTAGACTTATACCCTTGGCTGCTCTGTTGACTGTCCAAGGAACCACTCCCTGGAACACCGTGCTTGGGTGATCGAGACGTCCTCGAGTCATCCTTTTGCTTCGTCAATTTAGCTTCTGGGCTATTTTCATCAAGCCGCCTCATTAAAGCCGAGTATACACGTGCGCTATCAACCTGACCAACAAACGGCGGGGGATGTCCGTGTGTGCTTCCGGGGAGGTTGAAGTCCGGGTATGCCGAATATTGATTTTTAAGGGGCGGACGGTTAAATGACGAGGATGCCTTGTGGGTGCCATTTTCATTGATCACAGACAACCTTTCTAGTTCTCTTTCAGCGGCTGCATAACGACTGTTGGCCGTCGTATCGGTGTTTGTCCAGCTCATCACTCTCGATCTACTACTTGCTTCACTGGTTAGGCTTTGCATGCTGCCAGCGATAGATCGTAGCCGATTGGAAGATGGGACCATACGAAGAGATGGCTGCCGAGTAGATACGGTTGAAAGTGTAGCACGACAAGGAGGTGACTCCTCGTAAGCGCTGCTCAGTGCCGTTGGCGGACCTATCTGTATCTCATAATCCGTGATATGAGAGTTTTGAGCTTGAACTTCCTGATCGGATATGGCCACACTCCCATCACCATTACTCCGTCGAAAAAGGCCCTTCAATTTATTTTTGAAACTCTTTGAAGCCTGTCGTGCTCTGTTTTTCAGGGTGTCATCCCAGCTCCGATGATAGTTTTGATTTTCGGAAGCGATGGGCATCCCATAACTATTGGTGCTGCTATTGGTACGAAAGGATCTGCGGCGTGACTTTTCCTCTCTTCTAGCCTTGCTCGAACGGAAGAGGAACGAGGGCTGTTCTCGAAGACGCTGTTGCTCAACCTGGTGGAGGAACTTATCTCTTGCAACCTGCACTGCCACGTCGTATTCCGGATTTTGAGCAGACCTCGATCTGTCCCCTTGCAGAAAGCTCATAGACTTTTGTGCCCTCAAAGCTACGTTGCTCTTTGATCTAAATAGACCACTATTTCCCTGGCCCGCAATTGAGCTCTCCGGGGTACCATTGCTGAATAAAGCACCTTGCACCGTGGCAGGATGCAACATCGATTTTGATCGTCGTATCTTTCTGTATGAAGATGGTGTCGTCACCACGTCCTCCTCGCGTGTGTAATACTCATCGTATTCCGCCAGTGCCGTAGCATAACTCTCAGGCCCGATCTGCTTGAGCGACGCCTTCAACGACGAGGATCTGCTCTGGGGCCGATATGCTGCAGGCACCGGCCCATCACCCGTGGATACTTGAGGTCGAAGTGATCCTGTGCTTAATTTTTTCTGCACCGAGTTCTGCTGGATTGTTCTGGTGCCCAATACAGGTCTTGGAGCAGCCAATGGCCCCGCAAACCGCACACTCTGCTTATGTTTCAATACCCCAGCCTTCGTGCCGTTATCTGTGCGTGGATGTATATTCTCCTCCCGCGGATTTGCGGTGTTGACCGCAGTCACCGCGCCGCCAGGCCCCATGTCGCCACTCCTCTCCTGAGCTCGCGCAAATGCGTATGTGGCAGCGGCGTGAGCTTGCTGTCGTGATGTCTCAGGATCGATGTGCGGCTGGCAATGGATGATGGATGCTGCTGATTTCCGTCTTGTGATCCTATTAGACTGGCCACGACGGGGCATGACGACCTTCCAGTGGGAGTGGTGCACCAACGAGCATCCAAAATGCGAAATCAGACTAGAAATGAAAATCGCACCCAGAGGGCAGCAAAAGCAAGGGCATGTGAGGAGAAGTAAGAAGAACAACAATTAACCAAAACGCAAGACGCGGATGTCTAAGAGCTGCGAGAAGAGAAGAGAGGTAGGAAAAGGACAAGGAAGTCGGACCACGAGCCATGGTCGCAACTTCCTGAAACTGAAAATATTCCAAAGGAAGGAACCAACGGAAGGTTACCTACTACTTCTAGACTTCAGGAAACATCACCCAATATTTATGTAAGCCATAGGGCTATATTGTATTTTTCACGAAAGCTGGCAGCATTGCATAACACAGTTTTCAGTTCTTGGAAGTATTTAAACAAAATGTCACACAATGATATATTGTCTATCGTGTGGACCATGTAAAACAAACCCCCCTTGGCAGCCAATGATGATGCAACAATCTGGAGAGCCACAAAGGAAATAAAAGCACCATGCATAACCTCAAATACCACCGATCCAGCTCCATCCAACCTAAAAACCTTAAAACGCGAGAGATAAAACAAGCCTATCCTAGACATATCACATTTATGTACTCGGATTCATAATCTCCTTGAGAGACTACTAATCTACGATGTCTCCTCAAAGAACTCCTTGAGCTCCTCCTCGACCAAGTCGTGGATCTTGTTCGAGAACTTCTCGATCTCAGAAGCAACGTGCTTTGATCCCTTGACGATCTTGCCAGAGGCAACGTTGAATTCTGCCTGGATGGCGGCCTCCATGTCGGAGATCGTCGATGGCATCTTGGACTTGCCAGCCGAGTGAGGCTTAGCCTTGTAGCCGCCACCCTCAACGATCTCAGTGTAGTTGGATGAGCCACCGCCGTTCCAGGCAAGAAGGTTCTCGGTGGAAGACGGAACCTCACCGAGAGCTCCAACGGTCGCAATGCTGAGGAGGTTATCCTTCAACTGCTTTGGTGTGATCTCTGCAACGGCGTAGGCAGAGTCGGTTGCCGGCTGGAGAGAAAGGTAGTATGCCAAGAGGCCGGCAATATGTGGGGAAGCCATCGAGGTACCGGAGATGGTGTTGACGGCATACTTGCTGCCAATCCAGGTGGACAGAATGTTGAGGCCAGGAGCAAAGATGTCATTGCACTTTCCGTAGTTGGAGAAGTACGCGCGAGTATCGGTGAGCGTGGAGGCACCGACAGTGACGGCAAGGTTAGCAGCGGCGGGAGAGTAGTTACAGGAGTCGGCGTTATCGTTGCCAGCTGCGACAGCAAAGTGGATACCCGCCTTGACGGCACCGTTCACAGCAGCATCGAGAGCGGCATGCTTGCCACCACCCAGAGACATGTTGGCAGTAGAGCCCTTGAAGCCCTTCCTCTTGCCAGCCTTAGCCTCCTTGACGTTCTTAATGTGGCTCTCTGCGGCGAACTCGACGCCCTTGATGACATCAGACATCGAGCCCGATCCGTTAGAGCCGAGAACCTTAACACCGTAGACGTGGGCCTTCTTGGCGACACCGTACTTCTTACCGGCAATAGTACCCGAGCAGTGAGTGCCGTGTCCATTGCCATCGACGTCCTCGTCGTTGAGGGGGATGGTCTTTCCCCAGAAAGCACGGCCCTCAAAGTCGACGTGGTCGATGAAAGTTCCGGTATCAATAACATAGACATCCACACCTTCGCCACCCTCAGCGGAGTATAAGTACTTGTTGAAGTTGGAGAAGCTCAGGCTGTCTCTGTGGGAGATACGAGCAAGACCCCATGGGGCGTTGCTTTCTGTCTCGTGGCTGTCTCCACCCAATGTGTGAACAATAGCATCTTTCTCAACGTACTCAACCTATCAATAGTTGTTAGTGAAAGCTCCGAAGTGGTATGATGTGAGGTGCCGAATCCATGCCGATGTACCCCGCACAAGGGAGCGGGTCACGTTGCCACGTAACCCGGGTGCCTTCGATTTGAACTGAAGGGAAGCGGGGTTTGCACCATCACTTCCCAGGGAACGGACATCGTTCCTGTCCATTCCGGTAGATAGAAGTATGATAAGGGATGGCAATGATGGATGGGGGTGGGTATGACGTGAGAGCTCTAACTGTTACTTACATCTGGATGCCTTCGGACCTTCTCGATGATTGACTCATCGAAGTGGCCGGAATATCCCAAGAATCCACCGGCAATATTGTATGTGTGCTTAATACCCTCGAAGATATCGGTGGTGATGGGGAGCTGCGAGCGCTTTCGCAGCTCGGCACGGTCAACCTCGGCGGCAACGTGTGCATCCTTGATCCAAAGCTGGTGGTTGACAGCAGTGTTTGCATCAACATGGTCCTTGAAGACCACGATATAGTTGTCGGGTACAGTCTCGGCGTTTACTGACGAGAGGATAGGAGCAGCATCACTGTGGATGGTCTCTGTGCTGATGGTTGGGGCCGATGATACCAGAGCGGCGAGGGAGACGGCGATAACGGCGGAACGCATGATGACGAGTCGTGCCTTGTGTCGTCTGTGAGAGGTGTCGTGTGTCTACCAGAGACAGGATATATCAACTAGACAAGAAGGCGGAATGGACGATGATGAGATTGAGAGATGGATGCTCCTTTGTAAGAGGAGGCGAGCGAGTTTGTTTATGAAGGATGAAGAAGGAAGGAGGAGAGTTGATGGATGGATGAAGATGGGGGGATGGGACGGGGTTTGGAGGCGAGCGAGCCAGGTACTCATTCTGACTACTCATGACAAGGAAAGGTTGGGGAAGGCGAAGCTCGGCCGGTGGGTACAAAACCGCACTAAACCTATTGGAGCGATAGGTCGGGATTGGGACAGGGTGTTTAAACCCGATTTGTTATGAAGCGAGGATAGTCGTGGATAGCGAGGATGGGGCTAAGCGAAAGATGGTTTAGCGTAGGCTCTTATCGGTTGTGGTGAGTGGTGGTGAGCGTCTCGTGATACGGGACACCCGTGATATGTTTTGTATGGGGGGGGGGCTGGCTGTATGGGCCTGTACCGCCCTGTTCGGCCCTGAACCGCCCGGAGCTTGCTCTGCCTCGCTGTTGCCTCGTTGTCTCGTCGACTCATGGGCACAGAAATGGCTCACCAACCAATGATTACGTAGATTACATGGTATCTCTGTATCTCTGTATCTGTGTATCCCCCGAGCATGTTTCCTCATCGGCTTTCCTGTGACCACAAGGCAGGTACGGGAGGATTCCATGGTATCTTCGGTGTTACAGACAAAGAGAGACAGTTACTGTTACTATTACTGAGATTCCATGGCATCATAGTATATACGTACTCTGTCTGGTAATGGAGCTGAGCTAAGAGAAGAGCTCTATAGCAATAATAGCACGCACATGGACATGTCTCAGCACGTATTATAGTATGGGTACATATTATTGGCAGTATGCTGGCAGTTGGTTCTATGCCTGCGACTATACTGCAAGGTACCCTTCATGGGCACACAATACAGCTTAACAATGATGTCATTAACTACCCACAGTTCCATGACTCCAGCTGCATCTGCTTACTCCAGCCCTCACGCCAGAGTACATGCTCACACCACTCTGTGCACAGCGAACTGAAATGTGCTTGCTTGTTCCTAAACGGCCATCGGGCTATCAAGTCCATCGTCCTTGATTGTGTGATTGTGTGCTTATCAGCTGCCAACAGCTTGACACCGCCTTTCTGCCTGTTACCAACTACACCAACCCATAGTTACCGTTACTCCGTAGATACCAACTACCAACCAAGTAGAGATACCAGTACTCGACTATCCATCCTCACTCAGTCACTCAGTTGCACGTGCACACGTGGTTTCAATTAACACACAAAGCACGACAATCCCATTGCGATGTAACATTTAAGAGTAGCTCATCGTAACTCATCAATCTATAATACCCACTACCACAATACAAATATGAAGTCGGAAGGCGTGTATCTATGCCCATGCTGTTTCGTGGATCCCTCGTCTCTGCCTGCCCTCCCGCCCGCGATCAACGGCTCCAAGCGGAGACGGCAGAGACGAGGCTGTAACAACCATTGGCCCTGTGCCGCGCGTCTATTACTCACTCACGATGCTCAGCCTCGCCGCCGCCTTCCACACAGATAACGGATGACGAAAGGAAGCTGCGGTGCGGTCCCTGAACAGAGCACAATCCTGTATCATCTCTTTGTAATTGCATATTTTGTACTGTATGAGAGTGCAGCTGCCCTCACAGCCACAAAAGAGCCCTCAGTTGCCAATTCCCCCCCACATCCGCAACCTAATGTGCCAGAATTAGGTAACACGAGGCGTGAACCGAACAGGCTGATCTGCATGGTTTGCGACAGCAGCAGACAATGCTCCAAACGAAAACGACACCTATTTGAGAAGAGGAGTCAGGATGTCGTCTTGGACCGGCCGCTACCGCTCTTTGACTGCCAGTTCGACTTCAGTGCCCCCTCCACGGACCGAGTTCACCGCGACACTCGAAGAACTACTTCTCATACTCAAAGAGAGTCTTCAGAACCCGACAAAATCCCGGGCAGATGACGTCACAGCTGTATCTACAACTGTACAGTCTATACGGCAATGTCTCGACAAGTCCCCAAAGTCTGATCGCCCCAGAGATGCCTTTAGACACCTCGACGGTTTCCAGACAATCTTAGACACCATCCGCTTTGTCTCGGGCTACTACCACCCCACAGCAAGAACCCACGAGGAAAAAGAGAAGCTATTTCATCTCCTCGCAACTACTCTCGCCTTGCTATCGGACGCATTCCGAGGCCACCATGGAAATCGAAGATACTTCAAGAAACGAGTCGAAGGGGGCGGCTGGGCCGCCCTTGAGCAGGCAATTGCGAGCATCGGCTTCGGGGGAAGTGATTTTGACACATGGAGCGAAAACAAGTTATTCGGCATATTATTGGCTTTTGCAGTTGACAACGAGAAGCTGTATTCTCTATGCCAAGACATCCAAGGCAGCTCTTTTGAAAAAGATAGCTCAGCTTCCAAGAAAGAACCAGAGGAGCCAACGAACGCAGTGCAAAAGAGCTCCGTAGCTCAGGAACTAGCTAGTCGACCGGCGGCCTCGGACAGCGATGACGGTGCATACGAAATTGCACAGATGATAGAGAAAGACATAAGTGACAAACTCAAAGATATTGATGGCCTCTGGAATCCAGATATCGCTCCAACCATAATCGGATTTTGGAAAGCAC
Organism: Pseudogymnoascus sp. 05NY08; assembly: GCA_001662605.1. Lineage (NCBI taxonomy): Eukaryota > Fungi > Ascomycota > Leotiomycetes > Thelebolales > Thelebolaceae > Pseudogymnoascus > Pseudogymnoascus sp. 05NY08. The sequence goes on from KV458881.1 coordinate 44,622, forward strand.
TGCCTAGAAACCGCCCATTGTCGCTGGCTCCAACATCCATTGTGATAATACTGGCTCTGTCAAAGATTTCCGCCGCTTCACAGGCCAACCTGTTAGGGCTACATTCAACAGGAATTCTCTCGTCTATCCTTCCTTTGGCATTTGATGATGATACGGGCCTTTCCTCACCTGAACAAAAAGCCGTGGAAAACCTCTGTGGATCATTGATGTCCCTTGGCTTGACTTCACTTGAAGATGCTCGCTACTTACTTCGTAATCGATCTCCTAGAGCCGCAGAATTTCTGCTCAGGATGACAAAGGTGACGCAAAATCCGCCGCATATACAATTTGACCTGTCCCTCAATGGGTACTCTTCGATAGAGGTACCCACTCTCGGTCGTCCATTTCCTCCTCCTTCTTCCACTGCAGGCTACACTTTCGCAGCCTGGGTACATATAGATCGATTTGATCCAGACGCGCACACTACCATATTTGGAGCGTTTGATATGAGCCAAACATGCTTTGTTCTTGCATATCTCGAAAAGGATACCCATAACTTCATTCTTCAAACTTCAGTCACTTCGTCCAGACCGAGCGTCCGGTTCAAGAGCACAGTATTCAAGGAAAACAAATGGTACTATATCGTGGTCGTCCACCGGCGTCCGCGAGCAATAACCTCAAGCAAGGCAGCATTATATGTTGACGGCGAATTTGTGGAGCAGGTGAAGTGTCAATATCCATGTCTTCCGCCGCAATCAAACCCCAGCACGGAAAGCTTTGCATCATTTTCTTCATCCAGCTCCAAACTAAATCCGGTGCATGCTTTTGTTGGTACCCCTCAAGACCTTTCAAGCAAGCTAGGACATGGTATGGTGTTTTCGAAATGGTCATTGGCATCGGCGCATCTCTTTGAAGAAGCCCTCAGCGACGAAATCATTGCCGTCCACCACAGGCTTGGGCCTCGCTATAATGGAAACTTCCAAGACTGTCTTGGGTCCTTTCAGACATATGAAGCATCGGCTGCTCTGAGCATGCGAAATGACATCATGCATCCAGGAAAGGATGAGAAGTCTGAGATTGTGACTGCAATTAGGGATAAAGCGAGCAATCTGATCCCTGAAGCACGGATAGTGCTCAGCATTCTACCAATCGCTATATTGGGAGATGACATCCAAGGTGAACTTGATATGCCACAGCTGGTGGGCGGTCTAAGCGCAAGTGCGTCGACAAACTTATACCGCCTTGCACACAATACCGGCACATCTGTTGCCATCAATGCTGCCATCCCGTTCTACAACGATGCTTTGGTTTCTCCAAACGGCGTGGCTTTGTTAAAGGGTGGCCCTGTCGTGATTGTACCCCAGGCACTTGACGATGCCATGTGGCGTCTTGGAGGATGCATCGCGATTGGAATGAAGCTTGTGGAAGATGCTACCTCCAGAGAAGGATTAGTACGAGCTGTTGAAATATTTTTTGAGAGTATCAGGGGTAGCTGGCGGAACAGCGAGGCCATGGAGCGCGAAAACGGTTATGCCGTTCTTGCTGCTCTATTGAGAGGCAAGTTAAGCACCACACCTTCCACGACATCTGGGAGTAGCCAGATTGGTGAAGCTCTCCCGACGTGCTCTGAAGAGCGGGACAAGGTGAGCTTTGAGCTACTTAGTGTCGTCTTGGGATTTGTTGGCTACAACCATAGAGCCCCAGAAGAATCCATGATAAACAACCCCATGGCATACCGCACCTTGGTGGCCGACTTTGACGTGTGGCGGAAAAGCGCCCCTATTACACAAAAGCTCTATTATAAACAATTTACCACCTTTGCTGTAATGAGCAAGCATCACCATTATAATTCCAAGAGATTAGCACGCATGAGTAAGTGTCGCTCTACACAGCCGAACTAAAGTTCACAAACTAACTAGAGCCGTAGGAATTGTGAAACGATTTCTTGACGCCTTGAAAGCCGAGACCTTCTCTTCAGACATCTTCCCTGGGTTTTTAGAGGCATTTACGGTCCTAGTATTGGGCAGCCTGAACCCCGAAGTTCATCGTTCACTCGCCTTGTTTGTGACTTATTCTTTCCATAAGCCAATCACTTCAGCATCTCGGACACCCAAGGCTAAATTCGGAACCGTCAATAACCCAAGACTGGGCCCCTCAGGACTAAAGCGCCCACCAATAAACACATCGCTTGATAGCAGTGTCGATGCACCATCTTCCGTCATGTCCAAACGGGAACTGGGGAGGGGTGTTTTGCAAATGTATACAAACTTGCTGTGTGAGAAAGGAAACACTATAAACCTGAAAAGGTTTGCCAAAACCGTAACGAATAAGGTAAGCAAGCCGTCTCGATGTTTTTAACGTACTCTCCCTAACATGAATAGTGGTTGTTGCACCTTTTGGCTGAAGATGATGCTGAAGTTGTAGTTCTCGGAACTAAGATCCTGGCTCGTCTCCTTGTTGTCCATGGTTCTGCATATGTGAAGAAGTTCACAGAGTCAAGTGGTGGCTTTGTTGTCATGCGATATCGATTAAAGCGGTGGTGGGATATACCTACGCTTTATCCCATCATCTTCAGCATTCTCTTCAACTACGACGTAGCTGAGATTGATTTTGAAAGGTCATTTGATCTATTCAGTCTTTCCGAACTGTTTGGGCGACAGTCTTTGGTATATCCGGACGTGCTTCCAATTATTGTGTCCATGCTACAGCAAGGGCTTAATACTTTGGTCCATAACCAAGATGATCCTGATTCGCCCCATCCTGATAAGAACAACGGTCTTGCTGCAGGTCAGTTAAAAGTGCCAACCCTGGGATCACGACGGAGATCAATGTCCCTGACAAAAGAATTGGAGGCGCGACGTAAGTTTATATTCACACCTCTTCTCTCTAACAGCCTCCTAATTATTATTTTCAGAACTAGCAACATCTTCCACAGACAAGCTTGGTGGCCAGGCAACTGTGCTGCATGCAGTTATCCGCTTCTTATCATATCTCCACGAACAGTCTCAAAATTTCCGTGATTTTGCTATCGCCTCTGAGTATGTGCGGCTCCTTTTTGCCGTTCTCTTCCCGGCGGTAGTCAATGCAGACGCTGTCAGCCCCGAAACTGAACTAAACTCACGGGATTCTGCTCTTACATTCGATGGGGAAGACGTTATCATCCGCCCAACGCAAAGAGGGTTATCAGCGCCTTCTCCGGTTGTCCGTACCACTACTGTCGAAACACATCTCGGTCAAGATGTACACGGGACTAGCTCCAAAGCAAAACCACTTCGACGTGGCTCATCCTTCATACTGTTAACAGCAAACCGCTCTGCATTGTCACCATCGCCGGCAAAGTTAACGGGAATAGGCAATCCGCAGAATGCAGTTATTTCTCAAAAGGTCGGCAATGCTGTTGTCGAGGAGCTACTGGAACTCACCATCAATGTGTTTCTTGATCAGATTCTTGAGCGCAAAGAATTCCCAGGCTTTGGCTTGTTTCTCAAAGTGCCACCAGGGTTCCAGGAACACCAAGCATATTTCGAATCATACATATTGCGGAATACAATATCACACGCCTCCAATACGATACAGTTACAACCCAAGTTATTAATACAACCGAAAATCATTACAAACATGGCCCGTTTCACAACCCACATCACAGAGGCAATTTTCGAAGGATGGTTCCTTGGAGGTGCGGAGCCATTTTTGGATTTTGCTGGACACCTGCTGGACTTTTTCCAACAACGAGAAACGTCAAAGATCAAAAGTGTTCGGCTTTGCAACCAAGCGATCCAAACTATTCGCAGCACGTTTCTGCGGGTCGTGCTTTTGCGCTTGTCCGAAATCGACGCTGCGGGCGTTACTGAAGAGGAAGCCGCTCTGTTTATGAACAAGTTGCTTTACTGGCAGACCATTTTCCTGTCGGCCGAGGCCAGTGAAGGGGAGTTCTTGAAGCTCATGTGTTATCAACTGTACATGAAGTTGGTTGACCCGCGCCAGAAAATATGCTCAGCTGCCGCAGACCTATGGCGTATTTTACTTGTTCAAAAACCGGATGAAACATCTGCGATATTGGTGATGTCCATGGACAAGCAAAGGCTGATTGCAGGGTTTAAGAGGTTAATGGAGCTCGACAACGAATCGTTTGTGGAGTGGGTCAGCGACCATCGAGATGAGCTCGACAAACCGTTTTTTGGTGCACTGTCCAAAACGTGGGAAGATTTTGTTAATGCCGAAAACGGGAAAACGGAAGAGGCATTAAAGACACGCCTGGCCAAGCGCAAGGATAGGTTGAGGCAATGGCTGGCGGAGGACAGGAATGATGCAGATGTTATGCTACGCCATGACCTTACATCCAATCTTTGGGGGAAGAATATCTACGCCGCTGAGCATCTGAAACACCAGAGGACGATGCAGGATCAACAGGAAAACCTCACGTTCATGATTAATTCGTTTATAAAGATGGGTCGAGACTTGCATAGGACGTGTGGCGTTTTCGACAACGGTGTGCCATGTAAGTGGAGGCTGGATCAAACTGAGGGTCGTAATAGGATGAGGCTCCGTTTAATTCCTGATCGACCTAGCTCCGAGGAGTATCAACCTAAAAGGAGAAACAATGGGCCAGAACCAGCCATCAAACTCAATACTCAACTTGGGCCAGCATCAGCTACTGCAGACGTCGCCGCAACACCAATATCTATCGCCACCCCTGCACTAGATGGGTCCCAGGATTCGTCGACCGATGTTTCAGCCATTGGTTCTGGCAAGCAAGAATCAGAAGACGCAGCGAGCGTTGTTGGAGAGGAAGACTTTGAACTTATAGATGATCCAAATGATAATGATGACAACTTTGAAGATAAGCAGAGGAAGGTTATGAGGAGTTTAGAACGTGGGGATCAGGTCCAGCACGTTTTCAACATATCTCGGATTATTGGACTTGAGGCCTGCGAAGGGCTTCTGATACTTGGAAAGGACTCGCTCTACCTTATTGATGACTTCTTCCAACGGTCTGATGGAGAGATTGTCGATGTATGGAACGCGCCCGCCGACGAAAGAGACCCATATGTTCAGATGATTTCGGGGAAGGAAATTAAAGAAAAGCCATCGAAGAGCACAGGCGAGCAAGAAAGTCGTAGCTGGAAATGGAGCGAGGTACTGAGCGTTTCGAAGCGCAGGTTTTTGTTCCGTGATGTCGCGGTGGAGGTTTTCTTCACTGATGGGAGAAGTTATCTTCTAACTGCGTTGAATCCTGTTCTTCGAAATGATCTTTACTCGACGATGACAAGCAAAGCACCACACCCTAGCGATAAATCGTCACCTGCTGATGGAGAAGATGCGTGGCGAATGGAGGCGCTGAAGGCCCCCGACGAGGCACCCACGACGCTCAGTTCACGAATCGCTGGCCTAATGAACTCATCCCCGTGGAACCCAACGATGCGTAGGTGGGCCAAGGGAGAGATATCCAACTTTCACTACCTGATGCTAGTGAACACCATGGCCGGACGCACATTCAATGACTTGACCCAGTACCCGGTGTTTCCGTGGGTGATTGCAGATTATACCAGCGAAGAGCTTGACTTGGATAATCCAGCAACATTCCGTGACCTTTCGAAACCCATGGGTTGCCAGCATCTCAGCAGAGCAGCTGATTTCGTGGAAAGGTATAAAACCTTTGCGGAAATGGGCGAACAGAATCCGTTCCACTACGGCACGCATTATACTTCTGCCATGATTGTGGCTTCGTACTTAATCAGATTGCAGCCGTTTGTCCAATCATACCTCTTGATCCAAGGGGGTAACTTCGACCACCCTGATCGCATGTTTTATTCGATAGAAAAGACATGGAAATCAGCATCGCGGGACAATATGACCGATGTTAGGGAGCTGACACCGGAGTTTTTCTGTCTGCCGGAATTCCTTACCAATAGCAACGGCTTCAATTTCGGATTACGACAGGGCACTGGTGGGTCTATCGACAACGTCGAATTACCGCCTTGGGCCAAAGGCGACCCTAAAATATTCATTGCAAAGAATAGAGAAGCACTCGAGAGCCCCTACGCCAGCGCCCACCTTCATGAGTGGATCGACCTTGTCTTTGGCTGCAAGCAAAATGGCGAGGCTGCAATCGAGAACGTAAACGTCTTCCACCACTTATCGTATCGCGGCGCAACGGATTTAGACGCAATACAAGACCGCCACGAAAAGTTACAGACCATCAGCATAATTCACAACTTTGGCCAAACACCTCACCAAGTCTTCTCAAAGCCACATCAATCTCGCGACGATTGGAAAAATAATCCACGTCGGCTTGATACAACCGCAAGTTCACTTACGCGTCTTCCATTTCCACTATTTGAGCATCCTGACAAAATAACCTCTCTGACCTACGCACCTAAGCTCGATCGATTACTCTGTGGCTCGGCCTTCCGCTTGAATATGCCGTCACTATTTGATAAATATATGGAATGGGGCTTCGCAGACAACAGTGTGCGATTCTACGCCGCAGATTCAAAAAAGCTACTCGGATTGTTTGAGAACCTGCATCAAGGCCAGCTCTCGTCAGCGATGTTTGTAGACTCCAAAACTCTGGTCACAGCAGGAGTCGACTGTGTGCTTTCCGTATGGAGGACGACCGTCTCGCCAAATGCCAAGTCTGTGGACCTCGCACCTATGACTAGCCTCTTTGGGCATACGCAGCCCGTTTCTACACTAGCAGTGAGCAAAAGCTTCAGCACGATTCTCTCAGCTTCGACGGATGGCGTCGTCCTATTATGGGACCTTAACCGTCTCGAGTTCGTACTCAAGCTCGCCTCAGGCCGCGCTGTGCAATGTGCACAGATCAACTCTGTCACGGGTGATATCCTCCTTTGCCGCGGGCAGCGAGCCGCGCTATACACGCTTAATGGCGACCTAATGGTCGACCAGAATATCTGCACTGACTCGGATGACTACGTACATTCTTGCGCATTCTACGAAGGTGCAGGGAACGAATGGCTTGTGAACACGTTGGTCTTTACCGGACATCGGCGTGGTGTGGTAAATTGCTGGCGTAAGTGTGTGGGGGCTAATGGGAAGTGGAATCTAGAACTAGTGAAGCGGCTCGATCATGTTGACCAAAGAAAGGGAGGAGAGAGAACTCCAGGCACGATCACTGCTCTTACGCCAATGCCTACTGGATTATATACTGGAGATGAAGATGGCAAGGCTGTAAGTTTTGACATCACAACAGATAATTTCAGGACAAATACTAATTTAGAACCAGTACGAATGGACCTGCGTGCAAAGGGCAGTTGGGACCGTACGTTCATGAAGTCATTGATCACGTACGTTAAGGGGTCCAATCAGTAATGACTGTATGGAATCGGCGCGAATCCATGGGAGGGACCGTTGGAGCTAGCTGTAGGTAGAGAATGTGGGGCATATATCTCTCTAGTGTCTGTAAAAATACAAATATAAATCAATTAGACTTTAAAGTTGTGTCGTGACATCACGCTACGTGTCGGCAGGTATAAGTTTTATCAGTTTCTGACAGCTACTCCGAGCCACCGCCACGGTAACCTGCAGTTAGCTCAAAATAGCTCCATAATAGTCCCCCCCCAGTGACCCACAGCAGTCAAAGTTATCACAATGGTACAATTCGGTGATAGAGGCAATAGCTCCCCAATAGCCACAAGCCATAGTAGTTAGTAGTTAAATAGGCAAGTGCGACCGTGGAATGATTTTATGATTCACATCATCGCTCCGAACACACATCAACGTCGATCGAACAACCAGCACTACACACCATGTCTTCCCTGCAACAACATAATTACATGATTGCGGACCCCTTGTCTGAGTCTTCAGGAATTCTGGGCGATTCATCCATTTTCTTTCATGACGGGATGGACGAAGAAGAACTCTTTCCCACCCCGCTCAATGGGGATAGCATGCTCCAGTTCAATGAGCAACCATGGCAAAACCCAGATGAAATTGCTGGCAACAGCACTTCAGCACAATCATGGCCAGTCTCGACGAACATGACCCCAGCCTCGGCGGACATGGCCCGCAACGACTCTTCGGCCACGTCTCGGTCGAACCAGTCGTTCGATTTTCCCGCGACAGCTGAACAGCTGCAAACGACAGCTCTTCGCTCTGTCGAATTGCCATTGAAGACCTCATCGTCGCCGTCTCCCGCAAGCTTGCTCGCCAGCACATCTCCTCCGACTATGCGGACGAGAAAGCGCAAACTATCGCCTCTCCTCAGTGAGGAAGACGAAGAGGAAGACGGGACCCCTGAATTGCCAGAGAAGCCACCACAGAAGAAAACCGCCCACAACATGATTGAGAAGCGGTATCGAACAAATCTGAACGACAAAATCGCAGCGTTGAGACAGAGCGTCCCGAGTCTCAGAGCCACGGAAAAGAGCCTGGGTGGTGGGAAGGGGGCCAAGAATTTCGCCGATACCATGGAGGACTTGGATGGATTGATCCCACCGAACAAGCTGAACAAGGTGGGTCCCCTTTCGTTTCATAAGCTGCATTGTCCTAACACAAGAACAGGCTACGATCCTTTCCAAGGCCACGGAATACATCGGCCATCTTGAGCGCCGCAACAAAGCCCTCCAGACTGAGAGGTTGTCTCTCATTGATCGTATCAGTACGTTTCAGGGTCTTCTCCTTGGGAGGAAACATGGCCAACCGATGTACCATCCAGACCAGCAGCTCCTTATGCAGCAGCACCAAATGATGGACCGCGGCAATGCCAATCAACGGCCCAACAGAAATTAGTTGCTGTTGGAGTGCCAGGGGGGACCATGTGTGATAGTGTTGTTTAGAGGTTCACGGTAACTTCTTTTTTAATAATATTTCTTTCTTGCACGGTTTAATCCTGCGCGAGACCATAGCGTTGTTTACAGGTTTAGGGTAACCTCTTTTTTTTAATAATATTTCTTTCTTGCACGGTTTAAACCTGCGCCAACCCGTTAACCTCTTGTTTTAATAACATTTCTTTCTTGCACGGTTTAAACCTGCGCCAGCCCGTTAAAATTACACATGCTGTCCCCCTTAATTATCTTTGACCACGGGAACCTTCTTCTTTGCCAGTGCCTCCTCTCTCCAAGCCCACATAGCTGTCATCGCAGCTCCTGGACCAACTAGAAGTGATAAACCAGCCATTGTCCCAATAATCTTCGCCCACCCCGCCTCCACCTTCTTTGCCTTCTTCAGGTCACGGAAGCTCAGTAGCGTCCAGACAGCCCCGGCACTAAATGCACAGATCTGATCGTACCTGAAAGTCTTTGAAAGTCTCTGGAACAGCGGCACGGCAGCCCCTGGATTCCTGATACCCTCCAGGAACACTTCCGTCGCCGACACGGGGGACTTAAAGCGGACGTATAAGAACGCACAGGCCGCGGCAACTCCAGCGAAGCGGTAAACCCGGCGAAGATGTGGCATATCTGCCTCGGGATTGTCAATGCGATCTCTTTGGGTGGTGTCCTTGACGAACAGTCCGAAGACGCGTTGGAGGATGGCGGCGTAAACGGGGAATGGTTGCCAGAACAGGCCGTTGACCCATTGGCGGGTGGCGAGGGTTGGAGCCGCGAACATGGCGACGGTGGGGGCGACGTAGGACAGGAGGATGGTGGGGATGATGGTCTTGACCGCGCCGATTTGGGTGAGTCTGTTGTCCGATGCATGGTAGTTCTCCATCGGAGACTGGACGTAGTGTAGGAAGAAGTAGATTGGCGCCATGTAGCCAATACCTTTGAGCTGGAAGAAGATGCCAAAAATAGTCGGCCTATTCCGGGTGAGTTATTGGTCACTGTGGGAGATATTTGTACTTACAGTAGGTGAGATGCCGTGAAAAAGTTGCCGCGTCTAACACCCTCGATCATCCATATGGCCTGGATGGGAATGAGGTCTCCCAGTAGTGATATCATTTGCATTCGGCTGGCAGGGTCCTGACCGCCAATTGATGGAGTGAAGGCCGCGACATAGATGGCAATGAAGTCATCAAAACCCTTATGACCGAAATAGCGGGTGACTAAAGGCACCACTTGCCCGCTTCCCAGAGCTACCTGGCCAGTTCTGGCCGCGTTCTCGAGCAAAGGAAGGACGGGACCCAATGCCGGTCCCATGGTATTCGCACAACCATATAAGATGGCAAGAAGGGGAAGAGCATATAGTGCTCGGAGCAATTTGCTTTCATGCTTTCCAATGCCAGACTCTGGATCCCAGGGCATCGTCGCTTCCAGGGACCTAGCTGGTGGAGGTAGGCTATCCAGCATCTCTGCTCCAACCATCGAATCGCAGGTAACGTCGGCCAAGAAGTCGCCCAAAGCAGGTATAGCATGAATCGCCATAATTTTATCAGTTAGTGTTGCCAATGCTTCGATTCGGGTTAAATCATTGGCTGATTTAATGGTGGCGTTGGCGCGTTCTTTGCGCTTCTCGTAAAATTCCTTCAGCACCTTTCGAACCCCATCCATCGATGGGTTTGCGCTCTTGAGTTTTGAGATGCTGTTAGCCAGTGCTGCGGCACTCTCGATAGCTGCATTGCCGCCAGCTCCCAAGTTGGGGGTCATCTGTTTAATGTCAATTTTATGAGCTAATATCATTTCAGAATCTGTCAATACCTTGTGTATTGAATCTCCCAAGCACACGAATCTGTCCGAAATCCAATGTTGATTCTCAGATTCTTCAAGGGGGCTCATATTTGCGAATGTGCGCTTCTCCCACACTTGTCTGAATTTGATGGCGTCGGTCATATAGATGTCAAGGAAGGGCTTTACGGCTTCGTCCATATCTGCCTTCGAGTATTTCGGGATATCCTTGCCGTGGTATCTTTTGTCAAGCCTTGAGAAAAAGAAGAAGTACATAGATCCACCTCGTCCCACAAAGGACAGAGTGGAATACCCTTTGGTGTATGACCTGTGTGAGTCTCCAGGGTGGAGTACCCCTTGAACCGCATTTCCAAGCCCGAAAATGCAACTATACTCCGCAGAGATACCATTGCTGTCTTTCTTCGTGGCGCCGGGACTCGATAACTCGATGTGCTGCTGCATCAGCGTTCTCACGGTGCTATGTATTCCATCTGCTCCAACAACAATATCCCCAGAGTATTTCGACCCGTCTTGACAGTGCACGACAACTCCGGAATCTTGGTGGTCCACTTTGCAAACTCGTTTGGATGTGTGAATCTTCGACTTGTCCGGGGTGTGGGCGTATAGAACCTTCAATAAATCGCGGCGCTGGAGAAATGAAACCGGGTATCCTGTTCTAAGCTATAGTATCAGCATATATACCATGCGCAATCACTCGAGGCCACAATCACCATTACAGCAACCGCAGTTCAATTCGCGCCTCAGCCAAAAACTCACCTGTTTCGAATCAGAAGAGGCGAATTGCTGTCCACAATCTGTTTCCCGTCACCTCCCGTCCATGTCTTGCTGTTCTCCAGCGGCTCTACCAAGCTAAGCACATCGTCAAAGGCACCCAGCTGGTCGAGGATCCTCGAACCGTTGGGAAGGACGACAATTGATGCGCCAACTTGCGGCGCGATCTCGTCGCGAGACTCTAGAACCACGTAGTCAATGTCGCTGTAATAAAGAGAGTGCGCCAGCACCAATCCCGAAATCGATCCTCCCGCAATAATCACGCGCAGACGGTCCTTCTTTCCCTCAGTTGAGGGTCGAGCAGGCGCCATGATAAGATATTTCGTATGTCGAGAGTAACTTAGCTTGGAGCCTGGTTCACCGCGATTATGTTGGAAAAAGGCGACCAGGACTTCTTAAGATGCAGGGACAAATAGGAAATATACTACCTGATACGTGGTATTGTAATGCGTGGTTGTCAGCGATACCTTGTCATGAATGCCTCGGGTACTGATACCGCGCAAAAAGACCTCGCTCGCCAAGACAGCGAGCTTAGAGGCGCTGCAGATGCCCCTGATCGTTTGTCGTTTGGGTCAGTTTGTGTGGGCATTTGTGTGGACATGTGAAGGGACAACCGTACACATGGAGCAGCTTAAAACACCGCGGGCCGTTAGCCGTGGGGTTAGCCGTTTACCCCGCATCATAAGTGACGACTTGAGGGATGAAGGATGCAGTATAGATTATGGAATCAGCTCAATCCAGTATACACTAGCCATAAATAACGAATAGTTCAATCGCCGTTTTGGTAGGCTATTGCTAACTCGAACCATAAGAAAGGGTTCAATCGCCGTTTTGATAGGCTATTACCCCATTTGGACAGGCTATTGCACGTGTGGAGACGAGTAATATCGAGGAGAGTGATAACCGCCGCGCATCCGACACTGAAACCCCTCCCCTTTCATTTCTTACTCTCAAGGGCGGCGTACCCCCGAATTTATACAATAAAGCCACTTCCCGGGGTCGGAGGTGCTGAATTTGGCAGGGCGCGGTTGCTGCTTTACGCAACCTCTACCCCTCGCTAAATCCTCGATCTGCAGGCACGTGATCACGGCCCGCATCGGTTCCGGACCCTTCAAGGTCCACGTTCCTGTTTCCTGTGTCTATTTTCTGCTTTCTGTTTCTCTCTTTTCTGCTCGTCTCAAGGTACCACTGGCCATCATGATTATGCGGGCCACCACACGGGGGGCACCACCCCAGTCGCTCAAACTGGTCACTTATTTAAGTACTTTGCAATCCCACGGCCGACATCGAGCACCATCTCGTCTAAAAAGCCTGCCATCTCACGCCCTCGAACAAGTCAGTCTGATAGATCCTCGTCTCCTGAAGGCAGGCTCCCCACGACTCTGTCTGCGGACCTCTGCGTCCATTTCGTTATCCCAAGGCTATCGATGAATCGCACATCATGTCCACCAGACGAATGGCCAACCGGCAACTGCCCACTCCAAAGCAGAACCCTTAGTCCCATACCGGCCTAGAGTACGAGGATGTGGCAGTCATCAACGCTGAGCGAGAGGAGATAGAGGCGGAGCAGAACGCCGAGGAGGCGCGCGTGGAAGCTGAACTTGCGGAAGCGACAAGGCGGAAGAAGGCTGCTATTCATGCTACGCGCGGGCCGGAAGGGAAAGAGAATGATAGATTCTGCGGGGGCAGCAATGCCGCGAAATCGAAAAATAAGGGCAAGAAGAAGAATAAGGCGAGTGCTTTCGGGGGTGGGGAAGCTGTAGAGTACCTGGGTGATATCTAACATGCCGTGTCTACGGATTTGACGGAAGGCTAGTGCAGCATCCAAGTCAAGGGATATATGATCGGACTGTAGAAGGCAGGTTATGCGATCAGTCATTCCATTTGAGGTTATTACCTGCAAGGAACCCAAGCAGGCCTGGGGAAGCAATTTTTTGATTGTTTAATGTTATCAAAATATAATCTAGATCGTGATGTTCGACATGGTGGGTTTAGCGCCCGCCGAATTGAACAACGCGTATAAACGCACATCCCGCCGCTTTCGAGATCTATAAAAGGGCATCTTGCTCCCTTGACTATCTATCCCCACCGTCCCTGCTGCGCTCATCGTGCGACGCTTAGCCCCTCCGCACCCTCCGCACCCTCCACACTACATGGCTCTACTAGGCGTGCATTTGTACTATTATGGTCATCAAGTTGCTCGCGAATCTTTGTCGTGTAGACTTACAGTATTTCTCGAACAGGATGACTTCTTAAAGACTTCACACTCCACTCATTTCCTTCGTCTTAGCCCCGCTAGATTTCAGCAACTTCACCACCTCCTTGTGCTCGTTCTGTGTGGCTATCGACAGTGGCGTCCTGCCCTCAGCGTCCTTGGAATCTATGTTAGCACGAGCTGTACTGAGAAGCAGCTTCACCACCTCCTCGTGCCCGTCCCCTGCGGCTTTCCACAGTGGCGTGATGCCCATGCAGTTTTTAGAATCTACGTCAAGGCCAGCTGTGGTGAGTAGCAGTTTCACCACCTCCTTGTGCCCGCCCAATGCGGCCATCGACAGCGGCGTCTCGCCCCAAACGTCCTTAAAACCTACGTCAATGCCAGCTGTACTAAGCAGCAGCCTCACCACGTCCTTGTGGCCATTCCGTGCAGCTTTCAACAGCGGCGTCATACCCCTATAATTTTTAGAGTTCACGTCAACCCTAGCTGTGGCGAGTAGCAGCTTCACCACCTCCTTGTTTCCGTTCGCTGCAGCTAGCAACAGCGGCGTCTCACCATCAAAGTTATTAGACTCTACGTTGACGCCAGCTGTAGCAACTAGTAGCTTTACTACAGCCGTATGCCCCATCTTTGCGGCCCACGATAGCGGCGTCCCACCCCCATAGTTCATAGAGTTCACGTCAACCCTAGCTGTGGCGAGCAGCAGCTTCACCACCTCCTCGTGCCCCTTCCATGCAGCTAGCGACAGCGCTGTCTCACCTGAATTAGCCATAGAGTTCACGTCGACGCTAGCTGTAGCGAGTAGTAGCCTCACCACCTCCTTGTTTCCGTTCGCTGCAGCTAGCAACAGCGGCGTCTCACTGTCAGTGTTCTTACAGTTTACATTGATGCTAGCTGTAGCAAGCAGCAGCTTTACTGCCTCCTCGCGCCTGTTCCGTGCAGCTATCAATAGTGGCGTTTCATCAATAATATTCTTAGAGTTCACGTTGACACTAGCTGTAGCAAGCAGCAGCTTCACGACCCCCTCGCGCCTGTTCCATACAGCCAGCGATAGTGGCGTGTCACCGTTAATGTTCGTAGAGTTTACGTCGACGCTAGCTGTAGCAAGTAACAGCTTCACTACCTCCTCGTGCCCGTTCCATGCAGCTAGCCACAGCGGCGTCCCACCGTTAATCGTCTTAGAGTTTACGTCAACGCCAGGTATGGCGAGCAGCAGCTTCACCACCGCCTCGTGCCCGTTCGCTGCAGCCCATGACAGCGGCGTTCGACCAGAAGTGTCCTTAGAATCCAGATGGTACCCTTTTTTTAATAAGGCTGCCATCGCTTTCTCTAGTCCGAGATATGCTGCAAGGTGTGCTCCTCTCATTTCCCTTGGCACCCTTTGACTATAGCCAGAGTGGTTCCTAGGAGCCATTATCGCCTGACTAGAGGCGGACACAGCGGCGTCACTCTGAAGAAGATTTAGAATTAACTCTTCCACCTCTGTTGACCCTGCACAGGCATAGTAGGCCCAATTTCGGGCTGCATAGTCGTAAAGTGGATTTAACCGTAAGCGTGCCTCGAATTCGCCATCCGTGGCGCAGAAACCGTTCTCAAAGGTACTGAATAACAGGTAGGTAACGCAAGTTTTCGTGATATCCTCCTGCGCGTCATGGAACCAAGAAGTCCAGGTCCGCTCAAAGTATTCTTGTGTCGTATAGTGGACTAATCGGATTATCCCGCTCCCTTTATCAATAGTCACTAAGCCAGCACATACTGAAACGATGTCTTCGATTTCAGGAAGATTCTCTTCATCAAGGCTAGACTGGCCTATCTCGACTGCAAGGGCATGCTGAAGCTCCAAGGTTGTCAGAGGTCTCTTAGAGCAGGTGATCCATGCTAGGGATTGCTTAGCAAGCTCTTGAGAGTCTGCAAGCTGGCCCTCGATTCTCTCCATTGCTTCCTTGTACGCATAATCATATGCTTCGGATCCTGTCGGAAGCCTTTTTAAGGCCTCTCTGAGGGTCTTAGGGGATCTCTTTCCGATTAATGACTCGAGGTGAAGTTGCGCGAGGAGAAACCTGGCGAATGTTAGCTCGCGTTTCTAACACGGCATGAGGAGGAGGCACATACATCCCGTCTACTGCCTTGGTTATTTCGGTCATAATTTCCTCTTGCACGTTGAGATTACGACGAACGAACGACGGAAGGCGTGGCAACTGTCCGTTAAGGTATCTCCGGACATCTCCGTCACTGGCACGGATCTCTAATGATGCACCTCCTTGAAATTCTTTTATAATATGTGGAATGAATCGTGATGTTACGAAGAGATTTGCTCTAGTATTAGCTTTAAGATAGAGTATCTCTGATAGAAACTTCGTCTGACCTCCATCCGAAACTTGACATTCGTCTAGTCCGTCGATAACAATGAAGGTCGTGGGAAAACTAGCAATGATGGACTGTAATTCTTTCGAGATTTCCTCAAAGGAGGGCTGAGTTCGTTTACTCTTATGGCGCTCATAAAGGTCCTTCATGCTACTAGGCAAAGTAGGTCGTCCCTGAATCAACGACTTTAGTAGACTCGCAAGTAGACTAACGGGCTTCTGCTCATCGTGCCGTCGGAAGTTGCAATATAGGTAGGCAATTCCAACGCTGGAATCTGTTTGATACTTGGCGTATAGATGGTCGATAACAATAGATGCGATCATGGTCTTGCCCGCTCCTGGCATACCCGGACAAAACAGTATCTGATTGCTTTGGTTGAGCCACTGCTTGAATTCGTTCGAATTCAGCAACCATTGCCCGGTTCCTACCTCGCGTCTGGCAATGAAGTCACTCTGTTGAGAAGCAAAGTTAATTGGGCTAAGCCAGTCGATGATAGTTTGACGCTCTTCTTTTTGTTCATGCTCTTGCTGTCCCTGGTTTAATCGGTCAACGCCATCTTTCACTGCGAATATTGTTTGGCTGCTCTGATTCAGCTTAGGTACTCATTCCATGAAGAAAGGCCGTTTACCTGCTTATGAGTCCTAGGAACGTATTTAATAGTATGATATTCGACGAGATCCGACCGCGAAACCCCTCTATGTCCTTTTGGTCCCAAGTGAGTCTTTTCCACACCTTTCGGGACCTCCCGTTTGAGCCTTTGGTACCTGAATCCAGTTCCTGATACTTATCAAGTGTAATTTTCAGCTCTTCTAGAAGATTATGGCATCCTTGTACTATCCCATCCAGCTCGGCTTTCTGCTGGCCGGTGAGCTCTCTTTCAGGCAGAACGATATCGGCATCTTGAAGGATAATCGAGAGGCTCCGAACCCTGTTGGTTAGATCAGTGAGTGTCCTTGAACTGATTAACTGCTGTGATAACTCACTCAGTAGCGATTGCCTTGAATTGCTCTGGACTATCAACAAATCGTTGGCGTATTTTGTTTGCAAGTTTGGCCACGGCGATGATGTCGCCTACGCTGTAACCAAAGCTCATGGTTAACTTGAACACATCACCGTAATTAACTCATAGAAAGGAAAGTAAGATAGCTCAAGGAAATCGAAAATGTATTCGATGAACGATTTTCGTTATGTAAGGCTCCGTGGCCATATTCCGGGTTGATGATAAGTGCTGTCCCCCAAAATACGCAACTTATTTTGCCGTTGCAACACTGTAACTTTACCATTCTTCTGCTCGGGCAGGGGAAGGGATGGGAGAGGGAAAGCTACAGCCGCGGGCTGTTGCTTATAGAGCCAAGGCTGAATGCAAGCGGAAGCAGAGAAAGGCCATTGATACCCAACCTCTTCATCGAGTAGGTGACAAGGCATTGCCACTGCACACCCTGCATCGATTCCTCTGGTTGGGGCATGGCGGGAAGCGAATTATGGGGAGCCTGTCGTTGGTAGGCTGGTTGATAATCTACGTCCTCAGGCAGAGTTTATAAGTTTCACGTGACAGAATGAGCGACAAAACAATCCAAACACTTTGCAATGGAAATCGTAGAAGATAAATGACTGTACAATTAATTAATAATCCTATTCATCGTGAGATTCTGTTCTTCAACTCGTTACAATAGCGCACTTGAAGCGATCCGATGCTCCTCTCTGGAAAAGCACGGATAAACGCCAGATGTATCTCTTTCCACGGCAAGCCCTTCTTCTTTAGGCGCATCAGCAAATTGTCTTCTTGCTCCGTATATTCGAGGCGCCCACGCTTTCTCTGCTTCTGCAGAGCTGGCCGTGACCTCTTTGCATGAGATGCGCAAACCTGTAGATGAGCTGATCCTCCAACTGATTCCCTGCTAGACGTGGAATTTGACATGTGGAGATCGATCGATGGTCTGAAAGAATCCAGAAGATCTAGCAGGCTGAACTCTAGATTGTAGGTCGTCTCTCGTCCGATCCTCACGCGCTTGAAAACGCCCTAAAAAGGATATTCTTGGTAGTCTGCGCCTAGAAATGACTCTGCATCGTCTGGTGAACTTCGAGAAACTGTAGAACCTCGAGTAGTGCAGGTCTAGGCTTAGGCTATGGTGGATGAGCGCGTGTGGACCTTCTTGCAGGTGGCGGTTTCAGTTGCTTCAGACTCTATGCAGCGCTGCTTTCGTCGTCTTAGAGGCCGCACGTCCTCGTCCTCGTCATCCTCATTATCCTCATTTTCCTTATGATATGGTTTGACACTGTGTTAGCGGACTTGTGAGAGACGGGCCACAACTATGGTCTCCTCCTCCACCTGTTGATGCTGAAGGCTCTCCTTTATTTGCTGGCAGTAGCTAATTAGGCCCTTATCCTTGCTGCTAGTGGCCTCTATGTCGTCCTCGTCTTCGTCTTCTAGCTTCTTTTGTTAGCAATGCTACAGTTCAATAGTCTTTTCCTACAATCGTTCTTCGCTCGAAATACCTTGAACGTCTGTATTATTTTGACTTTCCTAGTTCATCTAATTATATTAGGAGTAAGCTGCACTCAAAGGCGGCGATCCTTCTGTTTCTTCTAAAGTTTGTCGTAGTTCATCCTCAATATCGCAGATGCTGCCACGGTCGCACGATCCACCAGCCCTCTCGTGTAGTAGGAAAGGCCTCATTTTGTCGTTTATAGTCTTCTCGACACCCTAGTGAATTTGATCCTAACCTGTTGTCTCAGCCGGCTTAGAGCAATTTGGAGAAGGTCGTTGAACCTAAACAGGGAATGTCAAGTCCAGCTCTGCAAAAGACGGGCGTTGTTGTCCATCCTTAGAGAAACAATCGGCATTGGGGTATTCTGAGTCTCGAGGAGTAGACGGGCCAAAAAGGCTGCTTAGGGTTAAGGCAGTATCTTGAGTGGCAAGGCCACACTCGCTCGTGTCTTGGTCCTCAATGCTAGCAAGGAGATCGCTCGAGGCAACTCCAGCCTCAGCTTCATCGTCGCTTTCATTGTTGCTGTCATCTTTAATAATTAGAGGCTCTTCTGCGTGGAATTAGTAAGGTGTATAGATATACAAAAGCGAGCTAAGAAACCCACTTTGAGTATTGCCTAGCACATAGACTGAGTTCAGGGTTTTGGGATCAGTAACCAGACAGCTCTTGTCGATCAGTTGGCGCTTCAAGATATGGACGTTCTTGTGGTTTTGTTGCACCTAAGGGATATCTCTGTTTTGAGGAGGGCGGAGCAGCTCTTCAAGTGATGTAAAAGAGTCATCTAACGAGTTGTTATCTTAAACATCCCCCACTGACATTGCAGATGGCGATCTGCTGGGTTGTAGAGGCAGTTGATGCTTGTTCAACACCGACCTCGTCAGCTGAGTGTGTGAGGCCTTCAAGGCGGGTTTGGGGTTGGGGTTATAGAATTCAACACAGTTCATGTTCACAGTAGCCATGCTGAACAGAGCAGGACACTGAGTGGGAAATGGTCTTTAGAACGAATCTCTAAAGCGGAATGAGGGAGCTTATATAGAGATGCGGACGGTCGCTTCGATCTGTTGACCTGCTAGAATCCGCTAGCCCCTTTGCTTCCCTGGTCTTCAGGCTCCGTGACACCTCATCCTTTTCCGTGCTCTGCAGGCAGGCAGTAGACTTTCCGCCACATGCTTAACCCCAATTCCATCAACCACACGTCGTATTCTGAGGCTTTCTGGTGATTGGGCTGTTGCAATTTGACTGGTCTCAAGAGCGGAGTCTGAGTTCCAGCTAAAAGTTTAGCGCTGCGGTCGGCCCTCTGCTGTCAAAAGGAGGAACCATATCTGGACAGTACAGGCGATCGCTTTGCAAGCCCCAATCAACCATGTAAAGGCCGGATGGAGCGGCATCTGAGGTCAGACGACACTGCCTGCCTGACTCCAATGATTGTCCATTCTCCGTATCCATTTTTCTGCAATCCCGGTAGTATTTTCGAATGAGCGTCTCGAAACAAAGGTGAACGGCAACAACCTGCAACACAGGGATAGTCGCGATCGCAATGACCTTCGAGAGTGATCTCCGCTTCAATCTCAAATCGGCCCTTCTGTCGAAAATCAACCTAAACTGAGGCAAACGTTGCTGCCAGTGCCTGTAACTCGTAGCGTCGCAAAATGTGCCACGCGGCGGTCTACGCAAGGGCCGGCCACGTCACCGCGAGGCATTTTTGCGATTGGCTAGGTCGTCGCGCAAGGCACTCTCGAGGCAGATTGCGCATGCCACAGTCGCAAGAGGTTTCAGATGTGCGCGGCGACGAGGAAGGGCGCAAGAGAGGCAGGTCGAGCGGAACGCAGCTTAGCTCGTTCTCGCATCTTGACCGATCCGACGACCAGACGTCGATGCTCAAAGGCTTGTTGCCATCGCAAAGAGCTTGGTGGCATGGAAGGCGCAGTCATCGGAGGGCGTAACTCGAGGTTGTGGCTCTGCGAAGCGTTCATGTGCCACTGCGGGTTTTCAGCTGCGGCGAGGCCGAGCAGGGCGATCCGTTAGGCGGGGCCATGCAGTGTGGAGGGAGCGGAGAGGGCCAAGCGTCGCACGATGAGCGCAGCAGGTGCGAGAAAGTTGGGAGGGAGAGGAGCGACGGTAGAGTGGGACAGTCGGGGGGAGGGAAGTGGCCCTTTTATAGAACTCGAAAGCGGCGGCAGGCCCGTGCACGCGCGTTCCATGTCTTATCTGACCTTCGCTGATAAGAATCGTTGAAAGCTCAACCCATCTTTCCAGCAGCTTCAACACTAACACTATTTAATTGGAGATAGATAAGATTTAGACTTGCTTCTTAAAACGTCTACAATACATGCATGCTTCTCTAAAGATTTGGATATCGTTCCGCTGGAGACATGATCCTCACGCCAGAATAACAGAGATCTTGCCCATTGCCATTAGCATCACTCCTGCCCAGATAGTAATGGCCTAAGCAGTACACTCGTCGTGCCTAGAGTTTTCATACTCACCCCTCAAGCCTTCTACAACTATAGTTGCTGAAGCCATTACCTATCACACATACTTGCGGCTTGGCTGCGAGTTCATGATCGCGAAAAAACTTGAAACCGCAATACCAATGAGAGGATTGCGATCGGCAAGATCGGGCGGCCACGCGTGTGGCGATCGGTGTGGCGTTTAAGCAAGGTGCGAGCGAGATGAATCAATTGTCTCGGCTGGTGGGCGAGCCGTGTCGCACGGGATTACAGTGCCAGCTCAACATGCCTTTTTTTACCAAGAAGAGATGCCATTCAAGATGTCTATCACTAGGAATGATGCTGCACTGTTAAGCATTCCCAGAGCTTGTGAGGAATAGCCCATCCTTCACAAGACTCAGTGCCTCCTACTTGAGGCGACGTAGTGTTGAGATACACCTGGCACGGCCGCTTGGGGACGACTCCTCGACTTATATTGCATATTGCTAATATACGATGAGCCCATCGTCACTCAAACCATCGTCACTCAAAC
Organism: Pseudogymnoascus sp. 05NY08; assembly: GCA_001662605.1. Taxonomy (NCBI): domain Eukaryota; kingdom Fungi; phylum Ascomycota; class Leotiomycetes; order Thelebolales; family Thelebolaceae; genus Pseudogymnoascus; species Pseudogymnoascus sp. 05NY08. The sequence goes on from KV458881.1 coordinate 66,008, forward strand.
TCCCAACCCAGCCGGGTGGTGCCCAGCCGGGTGGTGCCGTGATAGACAGAGCAATAACGTCACCAAGATTGTGGCCTGGATCCCATCTACAGTATCCTCCTCGCTTCGGGGCGTAAAGACAGTACACACATTGGCTGGCTCGTACCTCGCTTGCATTGGGATCAAACTCTGAGTGGATGAGAGTGGATTTCTCTTCATGTTTTGGTGGGTCCAGATTCGGAACAGGCAGCATCCGCCTTTTAGATTCTTGGCATCACAGTTCTCTTTGGCCAAGCGCCGCGCGCTTAAGTCTTTAGTCTGCAGCAGAACGTTTTCCTTGACGAATAAGATCGCAAGACACGACGCGAGTACGAGGAACGAGATACGACACGTGGGGGCCTAGCCTTTTATCGAAGAGACCCCCAGGATAGGCCAGGATAGGGGCCAAGAACGCCCCTACTGGCTCCCCAACTGCTCCTAGCTCCCAGTAAAGCCCCTACAGGCCTTGGCTTTTGGGGCTGGGTTTGGTGGAGATGGTGCGAAAACGATGTACGATGTACGATGGATTTCTAACCGACCTTTTAAGTTCCGATGTCCGATGTTGTGCTGACAGCTCCGTTATCTCTTTTCTATTTGGTTGATATCCCTTGCCTTCTCTCTGACGTGTTTTCCTTTCTTTCTTTTCAAAGTCGATTTCGACGTATATCTCTCTCTCGATCGCGCGGACAGGTCCAACGTCGTTGTCGTTGTCAAGATGTCCTACAAGATTTGCACGGAGGTGTCGGCCCAATGTCCGGTCTCCGCGACCACCTACGGGTACTATCCGAACTTCGGAGGTAACGTCTTCTTTACCGCATTCTTCGGCGCGCTGTTCATTGCCGGCCTCGCTATCGGCATCCGCGGGAAGACATGGACGTTTGCGCTGGCCCTGGGAATCGGGTCCGGATTGGAGATGTTGGGGTATGTGGGGAGAGTGATGATGCACAAGAATCCCTGGGACTCGGCGGGGTTCAAGATGCAGATCTGCTGCATTATTTTGGCGCCGTCATTCCTCGCGGCCTGTGTCTACTTGACGATGAAGCACCTTGTCCTACACTTCGGACCGGAACACTCGCTTCTCAAACCTCGCCTCTATCCATGGATCTTCGTCGGCTGTGATCTGGGATCGATCATTCTCCAGGCCATCGGTGGTGGCGTGGCAGCGAGCGCGGGTGATACGGGCAACAAGAAGCTGCTGGATTCTGGCAATGGGTTGATCGTTGCTGGTATTTCCTTCCAGGTGGCCACCATGACTGTTTGCGGGCTTCTCGTTGCGGCATATGTTTTCCGATATAAGAAGGCGAAGAGGGTCGGGACTTCGACCACAGAGAAGAACGAGTATAATCCAGGCGAGGAGCGCAAGCTGAGGATTTTCTGCATCGCTATTGCCACTGCATACATCACTATCCTGACTCGTTGTGTCTATCGGTGAGTGCATATCCATATGACGAGCATTATTTCTGGCGGCTAACGAATTCTAGTCTCCCTGAAATGTCCGGCGGCTGGGGGAACCCTCTGATGCAGAACGAACTCGAGTTTTTGATTCTGGACGGAGCGTAAGTTAAATAGCCTCCAACATTTGACACATCTTACTGACAACCACAAAGGATGATTGCCATTGCAACCCTAGCTATGACCGTTTTCCACCCTGCATTTTTCTTGCCAGCTATGAGCTCGAGGAAGTCTGTCGCAGTTACGGAGAGCACCTCCACGAGCGAGTAAGGGGTTGAGCGAGTTGCAGCCGTTTTTTTTACGTACTTTTAGTTGGGTTATAAAGGATTATAGAGGGGCGTTTGGACATGGAAGTCCGTCTGAAACAATATTAAACAATCATTTTAAACAAAATTTCTTTTAGGTCAACGTTTTGCAACGATCTGTTTCTCATATCATTGCCTTCTGCACCGTTTTTATGTGTACGTATGTATGTATGATCATGCGCTGTTACACAAAATCATCGATTTTAACGGGCTGTTTCACTCCACATGAACGATCCTCTACTCACAAGCTTTGACAATACTTACACAAGAGAAGAGTTTGCCTCATGCAATAGTCAGGAAATGGATTTCACGCATTTTGAACGCATTAGGTTTGCTACTACAGGCTTGCTGACTGACAGGCGGAACGAATACTGCGGCTATATTGCCTCACTATAAGACTTCAGCTGTCGTGGGTGAAACCTATAAACCACAAGCAGCATTTTGTTTCATGATGGCCATCATTCTAACTGGCCACGGAGCAATCCTCGCAATAGAAACTCCAAAGTCTTCACATTCAGCGACCATCTTCAAGCAAAGATTGCCAAACACATACACAATAGTCCCCAGTCCACCCACCGTCTTCCCTCCACCCAAGCACATCATCTTCAGGTGCCAAGATTTAACAGATAAATCGGCAAAAAAACGGTATAAAAAAAAACCATACAACAGTGGGTATTCGCTGGTGGTCACCCACCCAACTACTAATCCACCGATCTCAAGCTTGTGTATGGCAGAGCGGACGGGATGCCCAATTCTCTTGAGTCTATGGTTGTATGTGACTATTCTACTCGTACGGTGCAATATAGGGAGGGGTATTCTAGGAAATGGGAGTTGCCCGGCGTAGTTGAAGCAGAGCGTATTAGTTAAATAAGTTACTGCCCGAGATAATTGATTTTAAACGTCCACAGTTGGCCAAACGTGCGGTCGAACATTAAGTATTTATCCCTTGCAAACTTAGACACTGGTGGACATAAGCAAGCTGAATGCAAATTTCTCACTAACCCTAAGCCAGCGCAATTGGTATGTTATCAGCATGTGTATTTACAAGCAGTCACTAACCGTGCCATATAGATGCTCGCCTTGTGACAGAAGTGCAAGCACCTGATTGCCACTGGGTGGGGACCGCTCCGTTTTGCGCTGGCAGTTGTCCCCAAGGTTATAGTGAAAAGGATAAAAATTCTTGCGGCGAAGGGGCATGTTGTTACACCGGCTACAAGATAAAGTGTTGCAAGGACGCTGAAGATGGAAGCAATGAATAACTTATGAGGGATGCGGGGCGTCACATTTATAGGGTCTACTGGAGAGCAGTGCATGGGAGAGACATTTTTTACCAGACTTGCTAGGAACCAAATAAAAATTGCTTTGATTATAGGCATATCTCCGCTGCTTACTATTGAACTTCCCAACTTGTATCATTAGGCCGATCAGATAATATATCATGATGTTTTGCAGCTTGGAACAATATATTACAATCAAGTAATCCCGTTGAAGCCACCCTATCCAGTGAGTGCAAACAAACCAAACACTACACAGCAACAGCCTCTGGGTTCTGCTTCAGTCTCTCCAGTTCAAGTTTCTTCATCATCTCTTGATTCTTCAAGCGCTCAGGAATAACGGCTTCCCTAGGACCCGTAGCTTTCCATCCTTCCAGTCTATCCTTCCCAAGGGATCGCAGCGTCTTCAGCTCAACCAAGCTGTAATCCTTGGGATTCTCCCGGTCAAAGTTGAAGTGCTCCTTCAGCGAGACTGGGGGATTCGTAATCATACGCGGTATGCGTAAACTGTTCCGCGACGCCGAGTGGACCATAAGGGGATGCATTAATACCACGTCGCCAATCGACCCAGTCATCTCGCGGAAATCGTTGCACTGATTCACAACTTCGGAATACCAGCCAAGGTTATTATGTTTTGGCTCCTCGCCTCGGGGTACCATTCGAGGCGAAACTCCATCGGGGTGAGTGAACTAGACATGTAATCAGCCTTGTGAGCTGGCCTGCAAATGAAAACTCGACCTTACCAAGTGGTTTGCGATGAGAGGGATTGCATCGGGGCATATCATAGTTCCACCACTGTTATCCTTGATGTCTGTAAAGAGAGGAATAACAAGCAGCCCCTGTTCCTTAGAATCCAGGTAGTGCACAAAGAAATCACCGTCGACATGCCAACCATCGAGCTCCTTGGGATGGGGGAACTTCCCCTCCCACTCGGGCGTGCCTAGGTTGACAATAAGGCCATCGCCCCAATCTGCCGACCCCTCCGCAATGCGTTCTTCCCCGCCCAACAGCTCGCAGATAGCATTCCATGCCTTAGGTGCAAAGGTTTGGACGCTTTCTGTTCTATGCTTAGGCATGTTGATGCGCTCGGTAGTCCACGTTGACTTGTCGTTTGGATCCATGCCGAGTCGCTGCCATACGGTCCCCGTCCAGTCTTGAGCTTTCTCAACGGAGAAGCAGTTTTCCAGGCGGAGGAAGCCATATTTCAAAAAGTTCTCCACTTGCTCCTTGGTAAGATGCTTGTATTCGCGGTCCATTTTGCTTTGTGTTTGTTTGCTTTTGGTTTGAGTGAGTCCAATTCTACTGATCAACAATGCCGGTGGTGAAGCTGGAAGCAGTAGTAAGCCAATAAGACCTATATATACTGCAGGGCCAGAAACCACATCGTGACCCAGCCATTCATTTCCTCTGGCGCTAGTATAACCCAAGGCGAGTCATTTAGCCTGAATAATATCAACGAACTAAAAGCGCCTCCATACGTCCAATGCGCGAGGGGGCATTACAAATGGCGAGCCCACGGCCATGGGATTGGAGGCCTACGGCGGTAAGTATGACAAATATGTGGTGCTCGACCGTGCGAATCCATCAGTATATTTAACCAGAAGATATCGGAGAGAGCGTATGAACGGGATCAAAAAACGACTCCCGTCAAAATGCTTGCTCGTACTGAGATGCGGGGTGCGGGGTGCGGGGTACGGCAGAGGGGTCCACATCCAGTATCCCGGGAAAAGACTTGGGTTAAGAAGCGTCATCAGTGAGCCTGAGGTAGGGATCAATAACACCGTGGTCGCATTTTTGATCCGTATTGGGTCGTACAACCCCGAGAATTCTATTGACTCTTGGCGAAGAAGCCGAGAATGTGGTGCAGACTCAAGTATTCGTGTGAAGTTTGTCTCGTGTTGGACTCTAACTCAACCTCCACCCGATGCCCTGAGTTGTCTCCATATTCTCCGCCATGATGCTAAAGATCCATTAGCATAGCCATACGAAATGACAGTTGAAGGTGAAAGGAGGTAGGATGTCGCTAGTAGAGGTGAAGAGGTAGCGTTAGGAGGAAACTTCTTACAAACGAAGGGAAAAGGAAAAGGCCTCCATAGCCAAAAAACCCACTAGACATATGGTGCTCTTTGGCCGCTTGATCATATTCCGGTGGCAGATATCCATGTGACGGAGCACAGGCTCTGTGGGTGCAATATAGATAACTTTACATATTTCATGAAGATGGCCTCACGGGGAGGGCCAATATGACTTATCGACATAAACCGCTACACTGCGCCCGAGGGATGTCAGGAGTGGCAGAGTTGACGAGTTCATATAGTTCAATTGGGGGTGCTTATATAGATCTATACTGTCAAGAATAAAGATTTCTCATTTGGAAAACTATGTAATAAATAATAAATAACGAAAGAAGATAAAATGGAATGAAATATCACATCCTACGGCATATATTAACCCCCACACCAAACAACTGCCGTTCCAATTACCAAAATCAATAGAAACCGACGATGATACCTCAGTTGTGAGGTTTTATGCTGTAAAATGGTCGGCCGCATCCCATCACGACATCTCACCCAGGTACGGCGCAATCGCAAAATGCGGCAAGCGACCAACGACAACCCCTTATCCCAGACCCACCCAGAATGAACATCATCGCACTTGCCGCAACTGTGCTGCAACATGCAACTCGCAACCTCCTTCTCCACTGCACTCATATTATACTGCAGCACCTTCCAACGATAATAAAAGTTGTATTTTGCTCGTTACTAGGCCCACGCATACAAGAACTGATTGCCGGTGTATCATTGTGGCGCTGCCCCCCTTCATCCACGCAATGGAGCTCTTATTATCTGGTAACCGCGGCGTTCGGGTTCGCTCCCATGCATCTCTGTGGCTTGTTGATGTGTTCTAGACGAGACAGGGGGGAGATAAGTAGCGATGGCGTGAGATGGTAAATGGCTATCGTCATGATAGTCCTGCACTTTACAACTGAGAGCTGGGCGACTAGGTGACTACCAGGAATGTCACCGCCATCGTTGAGCCACTGGGACAGCGGGGGCACGAAGATAACGTGGGGTGAAGGTGGGACATGTGCATTTCATGTAGCTACCCCCCACATCTATGCATGGCTCTGATAAAGCTGTGTGCTTCCCAACATTTTTTATTTTCCATTTTGAAGCTCTAAGTTGCTACTCGAAGCCCAGAGTAGGCGTTAATGCCATTATTTGCGCCAATTTCTCATATCAAACCCCAAGGTCTTGTATACAATCGAGACCTCAAATCATACTGGGCTAAATAGAGTTCCTGCGAGCCACCACCACAGGTGTGGATCATATCTATGGCATCCCAAACCGTAGACGGGGGCATTGTCTCAGACGAGAAGCCAGCCTTGGAAAATGAGAAAGAGAAGCTTGACGTCTTGGAAAAACCCAGCCCGCCTCTCACTACTTCATCATCTTCTATATCCGACGGAGAAGAGATCAATGAGAAAGCAATCCTGCGAAAGCTTGATTACAAGCTCCTCCCGCCGTTGACTCTGCTGTATCTTCTCTCCTTTCTCGATCGAAGCAATGGTATGACACCCCTTCCTAGAGTCTACCCGGAGAGAAATTCTAACAAGCCCATTAGTTGGGAATGCGAAACTTGAAGGCCTTGCAGCAGACATGAACTTTTACGATACCCAATACCTAAGCACGCTCACCATCTACTTCATCGGCTATGTCATCTTCGAAGTGCCGGCCAATATAGTTCTTAAAAAGACGACACCACAGTTCTGGCTGCCGACTACCATGGTAGCGTGGGGAATTGTGGCGACCCTCCTTGGTGTCTGCAAGAATTTCAATGGATTCCTCGTCGCACGATTTTTCCTCGGCGCTACGGAGAGTGGATTGTTTCCTGGTGTTGTATTTTATTTATCCATGTGGTATAAGCGCTCAGAGACGACATACCGCGTAGCCCTCTTTTTTTCAGCAGCAAGTCTAGCAGGGGCTTTTGGCGGGATTTGGCATTTGGGATTGCTCATATGAGAGGAATTGCGGGGTTAAACGGATGGAGCTGGATCTTCATTTTGGTAAGATACTATTCCTGTTGGTCCCGAACATAAATGCAGAGCACTAATATTCTACAGGAGGGCATCTTAACTGTGGTCGTTGCCTTTGCCGCCTACGGGTTCATCCATAACTATCCCAAAACCGCCAAGTTCCTCACCGAGACTGAGCGGGAATTCGTCCAGGCGCGCCTAAAGGCCGACAATGATGCAGCCAACCATGAGCTGTTCTCCTGGGCATCTGTGCTCCGTGCGGCCAAAGATCCAAAGTGCTGGCTTTACGGCCTTGCCTTCCATACCCTTAGTCTGCCGCTCTACACACTCTCGTTATTCCTCCCAACCATTATCAAAGCACTCGGCTACACTGCTGTGCAGGCACAGCTGATGACCGTCCCACCCTATGCCGTCGCGACTGTACTCACTGTCCTCGTCGCAGTCGCATCTGAGAAGGCCAAGCGCCGTGCTCCGTTTATTATCGGCTCCTCTGTCGTTGCTATTATTGGGTACATCATTCTCCTTTCGGCCCCATCTGACAAACCAGGCGTTAGCTACGTTGGCACCATATTCGCCTCCGCCGGAATCTACCCCGCAACCGGAATTGTGCTCGCCTGGCCTGCGAACAACGTGTCTGGACAAACGAAGCGTGGAACGGCCAATGCAATGCAGATCTCCATCGGCAACCTGGGGGCGGTGCTTGGAACGCAGTTGTATCGACCGAGCACGAAGCCGCGATACTACCTTGGGCATGGGTTTGCGGCAGGGTATTTGCAGGCGAATATTTTGGTGGCGCTGACGATTTGGGCCGTGCTTGCGCGGGAGAACAAGAGGAAACTGGAGTCGGAGAGGTCGGCGGTGGTCGATGAGAGTCCGATTGAGAATGACGATGATGTGAGATGGATCTTTCAGGTTTAATTAGTTGGATGTAAGGATGGGTTTGGGAGAGCTAGCTTCCCCCCTCATACGGGTAGCAGATATTATGAACTTGAACCAGCAACTTGGGAACATCTCTTTCTGGGAATATCGAAGAACTTTATAGAGATTAACCATCCCACTTTTGTCTACGGATCCATTATCGAGTCAAGCCACTATCAATCAATGAATGTAAATAAGACATCCCCAATGAAATTAATTATTAACACGAGCCTGATAGCATCGTTTTAATATGTATTAAAGGCTAAATACATGGAACGAGTATAGCCCATTAAGTTAGATACATGGTTTATGTAAAATAAACGGTTATAAACGGCCCAGCATATTGTTGCCAATCACCCCAGAAACACTTCACTTCCAAAACCAATCTCCAGCCCCATCTGATGATGCGATGACCTCCAATTACATCATGCCTGCTGTCCGGGTTGTCGCTCACGGATAACGCGTTTTACTGCCTTTCGCTTTGCGGTACCCAGACCTTCGACTCCGAGCTCTTGGTTCTTTCCGAGCCACGGCTTCTTGCTATCTCCCAACATGGAGCCGGCAAGGAAGTAGACCATAAGTCCAATGATAATAAGCACAAATGCGATTGGATACAGGAAGTGTATGGTGTATCCAAAGACATGGATGCCAATAATCGTCCCCCAGAAATTTCCGGTGAGCAGCGAGATGTCGAAAAATGCCGCACTTGCCATTCGGAGGATGATAGGCGCCAACGAATAGAATATCGTGAGAGCCAACGTGTATCCAACCAGATATCCTGCCACGGCACCATTCCAGGTTGCATCGTGGAAGGATGTTCGGTCAAAGATCGCCGCTTGGACACCATTTATCACAATACCAAAAATGCCGAGCATTCCCAGAACCTCATACATTGGGCGCCGACTGACGAACCACTCTTCGAAGACATTGCTCAAACCATATAACGTGGCGCCTAGCAAGCCGAAGAGATCTCCCTTGAGCTGATCTACACCCTGGCCACCGTTGGTGCCTTGGAGATGATCAGATGCAAGTAATAGACCCATGCCGCCGCAGCATACGAGGATTCCAGCAATCTGGGCCCACTTGTAGCGTACTTTGAGGAAGAAGAAAGACAAGATGACCACACAGACAATAGACCAGAAGTTTAGTAGCTGCGCCGAGAGAAGCGTTGTGTATCGGTAAGCAAGCACGGTGAAGTAGTTTCCTTCCACATCCAAAAAGGAAAGGATGAAGTATTTCCAGCCATCGACAAGAAGAAGCTTGAAGTATTTCTTAAAACCGTAGGTATAAATGGTGTATGTCGTGTATATCAAGGTGAGCAGAACGTAGTTAAAGAGAGTTTGAAATGCCGGAATGGAGTTGCCAGCCATCACAAGCTTCGTAGAGAAAGTGTTTGTAGCTGTGATGCATAATGCAAGGATTTGCCTGGATTATCACTTAGTATATGTCATAGATGTGGCGTGCCCGTGAGCGTATGGAGTATTTAGCATACCCGAGAAGTAAGACGATATAGAAGTCTCTTGTCTTTAAATAGGCAAACCAAGATTTCTCTTGGTTCTCGAGCTCATCGATTGCACGGCCAATCTCCTCGTTCTCGGGCGTATCTGTGTCGTCGCTGTCGCTGTCGTCGCGGAGAGGTTGCTCGGTTGAGGCTGCCCTGCCACCATCTACCGGCCTGTCATCATGCCCGGCACTCCCAACTGGGCTGATGTCTATCCCAGCAGTCTCCTTTGTCATCTCAGGAGAAACCATAACGCCGTTTCCCGTCTATTCGAGCCACCTAAAATATCAATATGAATAGTTTCCCTGTCTAGGCTACTGCAAATGGAACGCGCTCGCTCGTCTTGAGGTTGCATACACTCCAAAAAAGCGCAGTGTAGTAGGATATAGGATGGCTGAAGGGGGCGTGCACGAGTCTTTCTATCTCTCCCAGTGAACGCAAAGACTCCAAGTCGTTCACAGATATGTCTTGCCTGTTAGCTAGAGTAAAGGCAAAGACAAAGGCATTGGCTGTATTCCCGTCCCAATTAATGAATTATACGGTTGAGGGCTACTCTGACGTGAAGAAAGGGTGTTTGCGACGAATTTTTTGGATTGGCAGACACTTACCTAATTGAGTCTGTGATGGCTTGGTCTAACTCTTATAAGTTTAAGAGACAAGCACGTGGGTGGGGGGCAGATACGCGGGTGTAGAAAAAAGTGGCACGGTCCAACTTGGTTAGAAACCGAGAGTAAGAATTGAACCTCTTATTATACTAATTCTACTTCACAAAATCTACATTATCTCTATATAAATTATTGTAGTCTTAACATAATTGATATAGTTTTAATATAACCATCTATCTAAAACTACTTTACTATGTTATGGTGGTAAAGGTATCTGTCTTCGTCACTCCATTGTGGTGTTCAAGAAATAGTGCCAAGAACCGTGCCACATTGTTGCAACCGCGTAGCAGAGTAGGATGTGATAAGATGTGATAAGATAAGATCGAAAGTTTACATTGGACGGTTGGGCATGTCAGTGAGATATCAGCTTAGGTAAGCGACTGGCCACTCACAGCCGCTGTCTCACGCATTTCCCAATCCCCAAGCTTTCCGACAATCCGCTCCCGCCAAGTCAACCAACTCCAGTTTCTTATAAAGGTTATTATAGAGTGGCCCAATCCTACATATTGGATGAACACCCAGTATCGAGATCACTGTTGCCGTCTGTCCCTATTGGAGAGTTCCCTTAGATGCATGCGGGGGAGTGCAACGTTTGATCCTCTGAGCGTTCTCGTTGCTCTAGCTTGGATCCTTCGATTAGCACTAGCAGTTAAACATAGAGCTGACTGCGCCCTGACCCTTCCTTCGGCCTTAATTGACGATGGTGAGGATATTGGAACTGTCCGTTAATTTATACTATGGTCTAGTCTCGGGAATCGCTCTGTTTCACCCGAATCGGTCCGCGGTAGTGCCGAGAGCTTCCTTATGTGGGAGAAGGGGTCTTGTAGCGGTTGAGTTGGGGAGGATTTCCCCCTAGTAGTCCCCCTGTGTAGACTGCTGGAACACACCTTAAATAGTACTGCCGAACCCTAATCGGCCCTCGACCGTGCGCTACTGCAGGAACTCCAACCATGACCACTCCTTTGTCAAAATGCAACTATAACGTACACAAACCCCAGATATGGTTCGCTCGTGGATCGTTACACATACCCAATTCTTCAATTAGCTCCTTTATGGCCCTGGAAGCGCCTATTATAGGCGCCTTTACTAACACCCGCTAGATACTTTAGGATTGGCATCCTGGATAGCTTCATGTTTCTCATACCACCCGCTTGCCTTGGCCTGCACATAATCTTGCTCACCAAGCAATTAATTACTTTTGCTTCAAGCGTATTATAGTTATCAGTCTGTTAGCTTCAGGCGTCTTATAGCAATGGGTGCGTTAGCTTTGGAACGTAGCAAGAGGGCGCAAGGATGAGAATGACACGCCCGTTCCTTCTGATCATGAGGTCGTGATATATAAACCGATGAATATTCCCACAGATCATATTGTTTGTGCTCCTCGTCAGACATTGCATCCATCCACTCCTTCATTGAACTGGGCTTTCTATTATAGATATCTGCCTACCTATTCACTCCTTTTCAACTCACATCCGTCATGCATTCTGCTATGGCACTGGCTGCCCTTGCGGCTGGCCTTATCGGCCAATCTCTAGCCATGCCTCTCATTGTTCATCCCGGAAATGCCCATGATATTATCATCATCCCGGATGAGATTCATAATGGAACCCTCGTTGGAGGGACGGCTGCCGAAGGGGACGGACTGCCCACTTCCAACCCCCAGCTGGGTCTGGTTTTGCAAAACAACTATGATGCCGCCCCCATCAACGTGTATATTACCGGTCAAGATACAAACGGTGGCATTGTTTTTGTCCTTCCTGATGGAACGTTCTATTATCCACCAAGCACGACGTCTACGACCCCAGTGTTAATCACTGAGAACGTTGCTGTCCCTCTCGGTGGCAAAGGAAGCGCAACTTCTCTCTCCTTCCCGGATTACATGTCGTCTGGTCGCATCTGGGTCGCCGCGGGAAACCTGCAGTTCTACATTGTTGACGCCGGCGGCAGGGCGGGTCTTGTTGAACCGTCGTCAACCAACCCCACCGATCCTAGCGCCGGTAGCAATTGGGGATTTGTCGAATTGACGAATAATGCCGGTGGTATCTATGCCGATGTCAGCTTTGTTGACTTTGTTGGAATGCCTCTGGGTCTCTCACTGCAGTCTCAGGACGGAGTCCAGACTGTTCAGGGGACATCCACAAATGCTGTATCGGAAGTCTGTTCTGCCTTGCAAGCACAGGCTGCTATCGATGGTGCGCCGTGGGATGCGCTCTGTGTGAAAGATGCGTCTGGAACACTTTTGCGTGTCATGGCACCTGCCGATTATATCACCCTGGATAATGGAGCGTTCAGTGATTACTGGACCGACTACGTCAACCAAGTCTGGGAGCACTACACTTCCAACACACTGACTATCGATACTCAAACCTCGAACGGGAAGGTGGCCTGCAAAGTGAACGGCGATGAGTTAACCTGCGAGGGAGATAACCGCGGCTACGCTAAGCCAGGTCCCGTTGATATCTTTGGCTGCGACCGTGGGCCATTTGCTATTGCGGAGAACGACGGTGATATCCACAGAGCCGTTGTTCCAAGACTGTGTGCAGCCTTTGTCCGCTCGACTTTGCTCATTCCCGGAGGAGACGTGCAGCCAAGTCTGGGCTCGGAGAACTACTATACCGTGTCCCCTACCAACTATTACAGCAAATTTGTCCACGAGCACGAACTTGATGGATTGGGATACGCGTTTGCGTACGATGATGTCGCGGCCGATGGACAGCCCAGCGCGGCCGGGTTGGTGAACAACCCTAACCCCGAGGTCTTGACCGTTATTATCGGTGGCCCTGCTTAGTGATTTTGGGCTGTGGCCGATTTCTCCTGTCTATATATGCCGCTATTTTTTTTTGTATATATTCAATGTCTGTCATCTGCAAATATGTTGCCTTCGTGTTTGGATTTTTGTTGGGCTGGTCAGAGTGCGGGTCATATACATATTCTCATATACATATTCTCATATTTGCCAACTACATATTCTGCCACCTAACTTCGCTATATCAGTGACTCATTACTTTAAAGTATGGTTTAATTTATGCCAGTCAGCTCAAAACATATAACAGTGATTGAAACAACGACAATGTGCAATTCTGGACTATGTTGACTATTTTTATTGTGAATGACAGTAGTTATGGTACGATCTGAGGGTAACTATCATTGCCACCATAGAATCTAAAAAATTAGGCATCCGAACGCCCTGCCATATACAATCTAAAACTCCTCATAGGCATGCCAACCCAATCTAGACCCCATCCGGGTCCAACCCTGGCATTGCTGATAACTGTGGGTCAGTGCCAGTGGAAGGGTCATCCCCCATGGCATTTCCTCCAACGCACGTATTGAACCACGTTCTGGCCTCGTTGATGAAGGTACCAATGATGTTATGCTGGTCAGCTCGACTGTCGCCGTTGAGGTCGGGGTAATAAACACATGTCCCCGCCGCATTTCCGGTAAAGGCTTTGCCCTCGTTAGTCCACAGGAATTGTGAGCCCCCAACTTCCTGGCGGCCACCGTTGTAATAGACCGTTCCTTCACCGCTGAATTTGTCGGTCCAAATTAGATCTGCCTTGCCATCTCCGTCGGCATCCGCGAATTGGAAGTTTGCCCTATCGAGACCCTCGGTATGCTTAAACTGGTCAATTGCCTCCCAGCCCGAGTCACCATTCACCCAGCCAGTGGTACGACCATCCTTTTGCATACACAGATAGTCGGCCTTATTATTGCCCGTGACATCAGCAAAGTGAACGGGGATGTCGTGAATGCCGAGACCGCGCTTTTCCACGCAAGATAGCTCTGTTGCTGGATTGCCGAGATACGACCAATTCCAGGCTTGGGTTTCTCCATAGCGGTTTCTCCAGACCTCCACTTGATTGTTTTCATTGGGGTTCGTCCAGATAATATCGCAAAACCCATCACCATCCCAATCGGCCAGATGCAGATCTCGTCGGTCTAGATTGCGCCCACCGGCGTGGATTTCAGGGTCAAACATGATTGTCTCTGGGCCCCAGAAACTTTGACCGTCACCCACCTCGCTCAGTCCCGCGTTTGGATAGATTGTAATTTGCCCGGTCGACAGAGTCCAGACGTAATCCTCCCTGCCGCCAGAGTGACCCATCATATTACAGTATTTATCTCCGTCAGCTATATGAGGAAAGTAAGTAGGTTTTCCACTAACGTCATGGAATGATAGTTGGGCTTCGGGAAAGGGGCTTGCTTACCTTTCAACTTCGTGGACCCAGATCCAACATTCTTCCAAACCTTGACTTGAATATCATATTTGTCGCCATTTTTTGTGTGTTCCATGTATACATAGTCATGGCGCCCCAACAAGCCAAAGGCCTCTGACTCGCCGTAGATGCGAGCAAAGTGAATCCTATCACGGATTCCAGCAACGCCCATCCCGGCATGAGTTGGCCCAGAGCTACTCCCAGAGAGGAAGCCCTGCCGCCAAGCAACATTAAGCCCGTCACCTAGCTCCCCTTTCTGGCAGCTTCGTGAATTAGTATAGGTGTAAACTTCACCTTTGTCGCCCACCCAGACCCAGTCATCTCGGCCCTAGTCACGTTGATATAAGTTAGCTCTCTATTTAGTCTATCCTCGTTGATATAAGTTAGCTCTCTATTTCGTGTAGAAATGCAGGAGTGAAATAGATGGATTGCGTTCTCTTACGTATTCCGCCATTTCGCCAGCATGATATATCACCACCCGCATTAGAGGCACAGTAATCGGCACGTCCATCGCCGTCTATATCAGCAAGGCGTATATTAGGCTGATCATAACCGGGTTCAGAACCCTTGATAGAGCCTATAGGAGTGAAAGTCGGGGGACTTCCACTTGAGGGGCCGTTGCTAATAGAAGCGAAAGCCTCCCCGTTCTTTGCGATACAAACGAAATCGTCCAATCCATCCCCTGCGTTGTGCAATATTAGCCTCGAAGCCCAACTCTCTCCATAATAACTGCATTTCGGACTGAGTAGGGGAAACTTATTACATACCATTAATATCGACAAAATTAACCCCTGATATTAAACAGTTGTCATGAACGCTCATGTCATCAATTTTGGTAAACCGTGGAAAATCTCCACCATTGTTTTTATAGACGGCGTACACGACAGTGCCATCGGGCTGGTCAACCCATCCTACGAGATTGTCTAGATCTCTTGAGAATAGTTTTGCAAAGAACCACTGGCCTCGATCAAAATTACTTGAGAAATCGAAGACTGAGCCCATTCCCACACTACTATGATAGTATATACCGTCATCCAGGCCGTTTACTTGTTGGGTGAGGCCGCCGGCAGATACCCCATCTCCTGGTTTCTTATGGCAGCCCTCATCGATTTCGGAAATGTTCGGTGGCTGTAAAAGCCCATCGTTTCTAGCTCTGTTGATGGCAGCCCACCATACGTAAGCCATTTTGGCATAACCCTGGTCATTTGGGTGGACTGGATCCCCGTAGTCAGCAGGATAGCTTAACCAGCCGTTACCTGTTCCCGGGGGGGCCATATCAGCGAGAACTATGCGCACTCCGTCTGCTTGCATATCTTTGACGAGGTTCCGGTACTGGTCGTTCACGCTACCACGGGGGGCTTCAGTAGCTCCATTTGCAGACGGAATAAGTGTTGATAGTATAATTGTGGTTTTATCCCACCCAGGTTGGCCAAGAATCGTCTGTATCAAATTTTGCATGCGTGCACCGGCGTTTGGAATGTTGATATTTCCTGTGCAGTCATTTGTGCCCGCATTGATGGTGACAACATTAGGATTGAAGTGGTAAGAATTTTCTGCAGCAACCCTGACCTGATCTATGATGTCTCCGGAGTGAGCCTCAACGTCCTGTGTCTACTATTAGTGCGCTATATATAATGTAGATATTTCCATTACTAACATTATCTTGCATGTCGCCATTGTTTTTGCTCCCGACCATGTCAACATTCCAGCCTTTCAACCTCAATTGGTCACGTAGTGGCTTTCGATAACTATTCAGGCATCTAGTTAGTTACAATTCGTGAATATAGCTAGAGAAAGAGGCAGCAGCTATATGGATTGAGCTTTAGAGAGAATTACCCGTTTCCAGTTGAAGAAAATGGACCCCAAGTAATAGAGGCCCCAAGAGGCAAGATTCTCAGATCCACCATATCGGCTTTACTAGCTAGGTTAAAGTCATTGTCATTGTCGAACCTTTCAATTAGAGTATCATTGAATCTGTCCATCAGGTCCGCGTGGGTACGGGAGGCTGGACTGGCAGTGGCAAAGCATGCCACATAGGCTAGGATACATAGCGAAGATAAAAAGAGCCGTATAGAACGGCTGGTCACTTGTTTAGTTCTCATGCTTGTAGCAAATTAGCTAGGCGGTGGCCAAGCTCAACAGCTTCGGGGAGTTTTCTGGAAGTCTTGTACTTCCACGCTGGACCAGAAGGTAGTTCCATGATCCTTTATATAGATCCCCGCGAGAGATTCCGTTGGAATCTGCGGCGTCTACAATCTCAAGCCTAGAAAAAGCTTGGAACCTAGACCTGATGGATTGCGCATAAAGCTACCCATGCACACGCCTGCGCCAAATGCCCCGATGTGCCAATAAATGCGCATATGCCACTGGCAAAGTGGCAACTGGGACCCCCGCGCTATTGGAATCCTTCGGCCAGGAAGTGCAGTGGAGACAAGCATAACTGACGGACAAGATCAATAAATCCTCTCCATCGTCTAGGCTCGCTTCCATGCTTATGAAGTAACAAAAGCGGGAATGGCATGCCACGACGTTAAATGAAGCCAAATGAGCACCAAGGCGAATATTGGTGAGAGTAGCTCTGCCCAGTTATCTCTCGTCATTTCTAAGGCTTTAAGTCTTGCATCAGACCCCTCGGCCTAGTACTAATCTTAGGGAGGTTTGATGTGCCCTGGATTCGAACATGGTTTGTATTCCTACGGCAACGTTCGTCGGCCGTGGGGCCAGCACCAAGTTCAT
This sequence comes from Pseudogymnoascus sp. 05NY08, assembly GCA_001662605.1. Lineage (NCBI taxonomy): Eukaryota > Fungi > Ascomycota > Leotiomycetes > Thelebolales > Thelebolaceae > Pseudogymnoascus > Pseudogymnoascus sp. 05NY08. Next base: position 83,130 of record KV458881.1, read on the forward strand.
ACTACAACAGTATGCGTAGTTGGCGCTGTACTAAGGGTCGGCAATTAAAAGAAGCACCGTGAACCTTATTGTTTAGTGACTATGCGAGTTTGGCGCCCTTATGTGGGGAATATTACAGACTATCTGTACCTTGTCGACAAAACCCTGGGCCGCTTACTAGAACATCGACTCCTTCGTTCCTGAATCCCGCCTTCAATCATTTCAAAAATTGGGGCCCATCCTGCATGTACGTACCCCAATTGGCTCTTACTTTCCCCGCTTCCTTCGGCCTCTATCTGTCCCCGACTGCGCTATGGAATTAAAATAACCCTAAGGTATCGGCCCTTTTCTTCAAGCTTAGGTGGTTTAAACTTTCTTTCACAACGTAACATGTAGGCGCTAAAGATCACTCTTAAGCGATGTCGACACTTACCGCCCAACAGACAGACGCGATAGCAGAGTATGGTACCGCTCATATATCCAGCCATACGTCGTAGTAGTTCTGTCTGTTAATTTTGCATAATCACGGAGTGCCATTTGCACTCCTCGTCCCCCCCATCCTCTGACTTTAGCCTCCATCCTGATTTTTCCTCAGCTAAATTCCAGCTCTTGGCCGTCGGCTACCCTCCTTGTTATGAGAGGCTGGATAGATTCATTCCTTAGTAGGAATTCAGCAAACTCTTCTCTTCGCCAGGGATTGGATGTGTCTCCTTTTGCTTGCATCTCTTCTTTGGCATTCAATAACTTGAGCTAAACGAAGCACTCCCATATTATTTTCGTATCAGTGCCGCGGAGTTTGATAGTTTTTAGCTTACGAACGTACTATGCGAAGGATTTTCAAATTTCAGCGGCGGAGAGCCTAAATATGCTGTCGTTGACATTCATCGAGACCTTGGGGGAGTGAGAGATCGATACCATAGGCTGAGGGACGACCAGAACCACCATAGTGCAGGGCGTTGGGGATAATGCCGCAGCCCGGAACCTGCCGTGGGATTGCAAAGGATTACCTGAGGAATATAGTACAAATTGGAGCTTATTCCTACCGTAGAATAGCTAGTCGAATCAACTCCCCTTCCTGCGACCGTAAGACTCCAACAGTTGTACTATATTGGCTGGATCAGTGTGGATGCGCGGCCCGTAATTTAGTGAGGGGCCGCGAATCCTGATCAGCAGGGGTGGATCTTACTGAGGTAGGGATTCCCTCATCGCGCCGTTTTGACCTCATGGAAATATTTGTATGTACGCACGCCTTCTCTTTGACTAAAAAGATCATCATTAACTAAAAATAAGAGACAAGATGTCGGCATTAACCACCCCGAAGACTGTGCTAGTGATCGGTGCGACTGGGAAGCAAGGCGGTGCTGTCATTGAGAACATCCTAGCTTCTCCGCAAGCGCATTCCTTCAACATCGTCGCGGTGACCCGCGATGCGGCGAGCCGAAAAGCTCAGAAGCTCGCTGCTCACCCCAATGTGTCAGTTATTGAGGGCGACTTAGCAAATGTAGACAACATTTTTAACAAGACCGGGCCCGTGTGGGGCGTCTACAGCGTCCAGGTCAACTCGGACGTCGAAGAACAACAAGGCAAAGCCATGGCAGATGCTGCCGTTATGAATGGCGCTCAGCATTTCGTTTACTCGTCTGGAGACCGTGGTGGTCCCGAGCGATCGCCCAATAATCCCACCTACGTCAAAAATTTCGCTGCAAAGCACGCCATTGAGAAGCATCTTCAACAGCGGGCCGAGAAGAGCCCCCAGCAGATGACTTATACAATCCTTCGCCCAGTGACCTTCTTTGAGAATCTCACCACGGATCTTCATGGTAAAGGGTTCGCCCGTATGTGGGAGCAACTAGGCAGCAAGAAGCTACAGATGGTATCAACTAAGGATATAGGCTGGTTCGCGGCTCAGAGCTTTCTCCAGCCCGACAAGTACAAAAATGCGGCCTTGACGCTCGTGGGCGATGAGCTGACACAGCCCGAGGCCAACGTTATCTACAAGAAAGTTACAGGGCAGTCCATGGTCATGGCAGCTTGCCCAATCGCGAGTGCTGTCAAGTTTGTGTTAAAGGGGTCCGTAGGTGACATGTTCAAGTGGTTTGAGGACGAAGGGTATGGTGGTAATTTGCAGGAATGCCGCAAAGCCAACCATAACATGCAAGATTTCGATGCTTGGTTGAATGAGAACAAAGGAAATTTTATGTAACGTAGCGAGTGTTGGCCACCACTTGCATAGCCCGATGGCCCTTCGCTCGATGACTGCTGCAATTGAATAAAATAGACCGCACCCACACTTAGTGAGATCACTGTGTTAAACCGCCATGTGTCAATTGTCAGTTTGGGAGCGTATAGCTATGGCAAATAAAGCAAGTATAACGGCGGCATTATACTGGAAACCGTGCCCAGAATCTTAAACCGAACAATTATATTGGAAATAGGAGAGCCCATAGAGACTTAGTGCGATGACATTTTTCTGATAATTTGATGTTTAAAGGCTTGTATAACTCACGCTTCAATTATCGACCTTCTAGCCTGATTGAAAGCAGAACCAGACGCATTATGTGGGACAATACAGATGGGCGCTTTCTTTTGTTGTATGTGGTAGGGATATCTGTTCCCAGCCCCTATTTGTGACCAGTGGCAAAATTGCGAGCTTGAGTCAGTTAACGTCTCCATCCGAACCAAGGCAAGGCTCATTAATTATACTCTGTCTATCAACGGGCGGAGGAAATCCTTCGAATGTCTGTCAGTGAATTGCAAGAGAATCTCTTGTATTCCTCTCCATGAATTATTTACTTAACTGCGTACTATTAGAGTCACATCCTGATACGAGCAAGCCTGTTGAAAATGGGTTTTCAAACCAGAGAACTTGCCAAATGAAAACATATACAGAACAAATTTCTCACTAACATGCTAGCCGCTGTTTTGCTTAGAGTGCATCAAGTACACCACAATGGACGAGGTACAAGCTCCAGTCCCATGCTAATGCGGGGTTGATTTGTCCACATAAACAATAATTGAAGATCAGGGGAAACTACCGGATTTACAGATTCTCCCGAACCGCGCTATGCCAATCTTCTCCAAAACGCAACAAAAATTTAGTGCTTTGCGGCGGTATTTTACTTCGCAAGGTTAAATATTATCTTCATTTTAACGTGATTTGTGGAAGTAGAATTTAGGGGGACTTGGACGAGGCAGCGGGCCGAAGGATGTATAAAATAAAGTCAAGCTTCTATGGCGACTACAATATAGGCCTACAAAGTATGATATTAGCCTGTTAAATCAATCGTCAATTTATGAGTAGGACACGTAATAAGGTTACTATAGTCACCAGCCTGTAGCCGCTATCAATTGCTCATGTAGCAGCGAACTCATTCCAGTAGTTGCTATCCTATGAATTTAACATGGACTCCGTGGAATAAGCGCTTCTTGCCCATGTTTATCATTCCAAACAAAAGAATGTTGTCATAAAACCGAAGGATCATCACGTTGAGAACGAGGTATATTTATTGGCCTGGGAAATTGATATGGGGCGTAGGAGTTCTATGAGGCCGGCCAAAATATGGGGACCGGCGATCTATTACTTATCATGAGGTTGTGGTTGAGAAACAGCAATGATTTTCTCAAATCTCGGACTCACTCTGATTGCAGCTTCGCCGATGATGACGGAAAATATTGTCCGTTCAACAATAGCGATCACAACAGCATCTTACCGCAAATAAATCAAATCCTACTTTGCACCCCTTTGCTAATTTTCCCGTGCACGATCACTTACGTATTCGTACTGTGTGGGTCTCGAGTTTTGGCCTAATATTCCCCATGAGTGACTGAGGCTGGAGATCTCATCAATCCGCGACTGTACCCCAGGTTTCAGGCCGCCCCTACGTCTCACCGATATTCTATCTCCGCACGACATTTTCGATTAATTGCATCTCGATATTAATTATTAGCAAGTCTATTGTTCCTAATATTTATCAGTGTCTTCAATTGCCGGACAATTCCACCACTACCGACGGCTGTCCCGCTGCCGTTGAAACTAAAACCCTTCCCACAATGCTTATCATTTTGGCTAAACTAGCTAAACTGGGCCCCCTTGTTCGGCGCGGCCAGTAACATAAGTCATGAGAGAACCAAATCTAATTATGTAGGGTTTCGACGCGCGGCGGAGGAAGTAGATGAATGTCGAGCTTCTCTGGGATATATGAAAAATATATGAGGTGTGCGCAGCTCTTATAAGTATAGGGCCAGATCGGCCTCCTGTCATATGGTGCGAAATGGCGGAAGAATACTTGTGGCCATCGGCCAAGGGGAAACATAACTTTATATGAATGGAAAGCTAGAAAAATTATGGAGCACTGATTCCCAAAGTCAGGTATAAAGAAGCTCAAGTTTCCCAAGAAAGTCTCCTCTGAATCCAACATCTTCAAAGTCTCTTCAGCTCAATCACATTTCGCACTTCCCTATCCAATTCATACCAAGACTTCCGTTTAATACCAACCCTCAATTCAAAATGCAAATCACATACTTCGTCCAGGCCCTGTTCGTCGCCGTCGCACTGGCTGCGCCCGCTCCTCAAGGCGGTGGTAAGAACCCTCTCAATACACAGGCCAACTGCATCAGAAACCCAACTAACTTTCCCAGACAACGTTCCCTCTGGCATCTTCCCATCCGGAGGCTTCCCAACCGGCACTGGAGGCCCCATCCCAACCGGCGGCCCCATCCCTACCGGCACTGGCGGCGGTCCCGTCCCAACCGGCGGCTTCCCATCCCACACCAGTGGAGGTGGCCACCACCACACCCGCACCCACACCCGCGACGTACCAGCTCCAACTGGCCCCCCCGCCGGAGGCAACGACGAGTCCGAGCAGTAAGCGTTGAGAATGGCGACGAGTAGGACCGCAGGCGGAAAATGCACAAATGCTCTGATACGACCATCGAGGCGACTGCAGGGCAAGGAGATGGCGCAGCGGGCTGCTAGAATTTCGATTCCGTGGATCAGTACATAGGTTTTGTGTTTTTAGCTGAATTTGATTTGTTGATGTCGATGAGAGTTATAATGCGCAAGTTGTGACGTGTATGGTGTCGTCTTGTTTACTTCCGCCGTTGAATGGATGCTACAGCCCACTTGCCCCATTGCGCCCATTGTACACTTTATCAGCAGATCCAAATCGACTTTGAGTTGATAACACGTGTATTCGGACGCGCAAGCCGTAGTAGTACAGTTGTACAGTACCGAATCAAATATATGTCTGAGATCGGAAAGAATATCCAATGACGTTCGTACCCATAATTCTAAAATAAGCAACCCCCTTATCCACTTCGCCCCCCTACGACTCAACCACCCGCCCCACTGTCTCACCTACAGGGCTGTGTCGTGGCGTGGCCCGCCCCACCAACCTTTAACTACCCGAGACTGAGTCGCAACGATGAGCACTCTGGGCGATCAGACTGCGTTTTTCAGGAACAGGTTACTCTACCCATCTGCAGGTACTGACTGTAGTGTCTCCGGTCTAGGCCTACGTGGCCAACCAATCTGCGCGTGGCCAACGTGCCCGCATATCTGTTTCGACTGTTTCGATCCGCTTATAACATGAGAGAATTATGATTATTTGCCTGATACGTCGTCCTTTTAGGATGTTATGTGGGTATTGTGGGGAGGAGAAAACGAATATGAAACGAAACAAGTTAATAATGGAATATGGCTGAGTCGTAACAGCGATCTATACAATGTAGCCAACGCCCAAGGACTAAGAACGCAACATTCTTAGATATATGGTACGATGTTATCTGGCCACAAAAAGTAACACAGCTACTCAGCAATGTAATGCCTTGAAAACCGTTAGACACAGGGTGCCATAAGCAAACTATTCGATGGGAGCCAGTTGTCGTGGGGGACGCTCCCATACGATTACGTTCTTCAGGAGCTTCAACGCGTCTTTCCTATGCTGGATGAGATCATCTCCCCAAATGGGCTCACCGCCATCATCGTTTCCTGTGATAACAGGAGAAGCTGGTGGCACATCAGGCAAATCAGGCGTGAAATCGACGACATGCTTGAGAGGAGGTGCAGCATCCTGACATTTCCGGCGCCGAACCCACTCGTCCAAGAGCTTCCGGAATTCCCCATCCTCGCAGTCTAGCTTGCGCTTGAGTGGCCAGCTTTCGAGATTAGCACCGCGTCCGGATCTTGTTCTCTGTGTTCCACGCGCCGGAAATGGTCGTCTTGGGAGACGATTTCGTACAGAGTGAAAATGACGCCATTAACATCGTTCCGCTCGGGAAAGCAGCTGGGTTGGCCAATACGAGCAGCACGGTCGAAGTCGAAGAGAAGGAGATTGTCTGTTTCGGGGTCGACGAGGAGATTCCGCGGGGCTATGTCTTGATGCACGATTCCGAGATCGAGATTTAAGTAGTCTACCACGTCCAATAATTGCTTGAGCCAAGCTAGTTTAAATACCCTGTCTTTATTCTGTCTTTATTCTGTTCGATGGTGCCGTTGGGAATGTACGGTGTTGTAAAACCAACAACACGGGGCTTTGCGTCCGAGAGGACCACACGGTCAAACGGGAGTAGATTCGGGTGCTTAGGAAGAGCTTTGGTGAGATGAAGTTCATTCCATATCCAGGACCTCGTTTGATAGATCATGTAATACTTAAAGACGGCAAACTTGGAGGTGCCGGAGTCATCCACATAGCTAACCATGTCCAGACGTGGGCCAAGTCGATCCTCTTCGGTCAGTTGCGATAGTTGAACGGTGAGACAGTTTTGAAGGGAAGGCGCGGTGGCAAAACGAGGGTAATGGGTGGTCAAGGTACGGTCATCCTCTGGGTCTGACGAAACTTTGACTAAAAGGCCCTTATCGTCTACTGTTATAGATTGAACGGTTTGGCCAAGCTGCCCAATGTAACGCTTTAGAACATCAATGTCGACGTCTTCATCGGGCGGTATAAGTGATACTGGGCCCTCGATTGTGTACCATCGGCGTTGATCCCAGTCTATAACCTGACCTGTATGAACGTTTCCCTTGACTTGCTCACCGACCACCCAAAACCTGTCTGATGGGGTAATCATGGTAGATCGTTGGTAAACACGGGGCGTCAAGTGTAGTATTGACCAGCATCTATCAAATCCTAGCCTAGCGAATCGCTGGCGCCGTTATTGAGTTAATAAAGGGGAAGAAGGCGTGGCGCCTCCTTCTGTCACGGCGCCTAGAGATGCGGGGAAGAACAGGGGTGGTATAACGACCTCGCCTACTGGAAGCCCAACTCTACAATACTCGAACCAGCTCATAACGACAGACACCAGTGTCATAAATTAATTCTATGATAATCACGGGCTGTATAGTACACCACGTGGAAAGTGTTAAGAACTCAGCAATATCAATTCGTCGCTCTACCAGCCGTTCTCACAAGCACCGCATCCAATTTCAGGCCCTGTAAGTTGTATTTGATAAGTAGGCAACTGAAATGAGACAAGTTTTTCTCAATCACCCATCTAAGCATAAGTAAAGATAAAAAACCCTAGTTAAAACCATCTGACAAGCGCTCCCATCAAGAAGTAAAACACCATTCCTTTCCTTTCCTTTCCTTTCCAAACCATCGTAAGTAAAGATAAAAAACCCCAGTTAAAACTATCCGACAAGCTCTCCCATCAAGAAGTAAAACACCATTCCCTTCCTTCCCATTCCAAACCATCCCATCTCATCCCCCCCCAAACCCCCCCCCCACGCTCCATCCAAACAACCCGCTAACAGAAGCCAAAAAAAAAACCAAGAACCCCAATAAAACCCAACCACGAAACTAGAAGAAAAAAACAAGGGAATCCAAGAAAACCAAGAAATCTCAGCAAAACACCAACATCACACAACCCGCTCAAACCTCCTCCCCACCCCCAGCCCTCACCCTCGCCATCCTCTCCCCCCAAACCCTCTTCCCCCTCCTCAACTCAAACACCTCGAACCTCTCCCCGCCCTCCACAACCTCCAGCGCCTTCCTAATCTTCGTACGATACACATCCACTACACAGCATTAGCCTCCATCACCATCGCCATCACCACCATCAACAGAACAACCACCAATCAACCCCCCCCCCCCAAAAGCAAAGTCAGAGAAAAGCAACGGGGAGAAAAACTCACAACACCTCTGCAAAAGCACCTTCCTCCCCCCAACCCTCTTAGTACCCACCCACGCCAACCTCCACGCCAACTCATTCAACCCCCCCTCCCTCACCCTCCTCGCCCTCCCCATCCTTGGAATCACAACATCCATCCCCATCCCCATCCCCCCCTCCCCTCTCCCCCCATTACCACCAGCCCTCATCGCCGGCCACCCAAGAACCCTAACACCCTTCCCCGACCCATCCGCATCCGAATCCGCATCATCCCCATCATCAAACGAAGATTTATCCCACACCGCCCTCCAACTACGCACAAACACACTAGCGGCTTTGCGGACGCTGTCGGGGATCTCGGAGACGCGGACGGTGGCGAGGTCGGCGCGGATTTTGTGTTTGGCTGATAACCCCCCGCCTGCACCTCCTGCACCCGCACCCGCACTACCCCCAGCAGCTGCTGAGCTCGAGGCGTGTGTGGTGGTGGTGAGGGAGGTAGAGGTTGTGGGTGTTGAGTTAGGGGATTTCGTGGGCGCGGAGATGGGGATGTGTAGGTATTTTGGGGATTTGCCTGGTGGGAGGATGGGGGGGAAGAGGGAGGGGTCGAGGGGTTCGGAGGGGGGGGATGGGGCGGTGGTGGTGGTGGTGGTGATGGTGGAGGGGGGGTGGATGGGGAGGGTCGTAGTTGTCGATGTTATTATTGTAGGATTCTGTAAGGGGAAACTGGAGGCCGGGTTGGAGAGAGAGATGACGTTGCTGGTGGTGGTGATGGACATGTCGTCGACGTTGTTAGGGGAGGGAGGGCCTACGGAGACAGGACGGCGTTAGCCTATTTCTACACAAAACAATCCTCAAAACGTGTTCAGACGGATGACGTGACGTGGCGGACGAGATGATGAGTGAGACGACAGGTAAGACGGGTGGATGGATGGAATAGACAGAAACGAGCCGTGCGCAGAACACCGCCCTCTGCGCCCGCCGCGACGGGCATGTGTGTGTTGGGCCGCACCAAAGGGGGCAAAGCAGCAAGCACCACAGCAGGGCAGGGCGAACAGTGCAGCTCAACTCGGCTCCGTGGGAAAATTCTAATATACAAGCAAAATCCGCCTCCCCCCCCTTTCCCAATATTCCCTCTTTTGTCCAATTTCCAGATCCTTATCCTACTCCGTCCCCCGACGAACGAAAACATCGGACATCCCTCATAAAGCACCAGCACTAGCACCAGCCACCCCCACCAAGCGACGCCGTTCCGCGCGCCACGTTGTAGACGGCATCCAGCGAATACAAGTAAAAAAAAAAAAAAACGACGAACAATCAGGAATAAACCAGGAAACAAGATGTGTGGCAAGAAAGACAAAATGGGTAAGAGCCGAGAGAATCGAACAAAAAGCCAAACAGAATCAATCAGATTGAGATAGAACAAAATCCAGCCCGCAGGCGCCCTAGAGAAGAGGTTTGAAGAACAAGAGAAGACAAAAAATGAGCCACATCGGGCCGAGCGCAGCGCATAGAAGGGAAGTAGATGATGGTGGTGCACGAGCACGGAAATCTGAGGGGAGTCCAAACAAAAACATCTGGTGCGTGTGCAAATGGATGGGGAAAAGATGTGTGTGTGTGTGTGGTATCATAACAAAGAATTTTTATCGCAATCCTCAAATTTAAACGTGAGGGGGGGTTGGGCTGTGTGAGGGAGAAAAGTATCACATCTGGTGAAACATACCACTTCCATCATCGCCATTCGGCGCCGCTGCTCCGTCGGCATGCGCTTGGTGATGATGATGCATCTGCGCGCCCATCTTCCCCTGTTGCTGCTGTTGTTGCTGCTGAACCGGTAGCGGTCCTGGTGGTGCTCCCGGCGGCAGGCCGAGTGGTGCCGCGTGCACGAGCTTGCGCGAGTTGATCTTGGCCATACGACGGACGCGGCGCGAGCGCAGGCGCGGATCCTGGTTGCTGTTTCGCCACGAGTCGACGGCGCGCTGGATGAGACCGCGCTTCCCCCTCAAGCAGGGGTTGAGCTCGGCGAGGGCCCAGCCGACGGTGTTGCACTCGCTCTCGTAGACGAGGCGGTTACCACGGTACTGGTCCTTGGAACAGCAGGCGCGGGGGTAGACGCAGTTCTCGGTCTTGAATTCGGGTGCCAGCGAGTCCACGGCTACGGACTCGACGTCGCACCGGATGGTGTACTCCATCTTGACGCGGTCGCGCGAGTACTCAAAGGCGATCCATTGGACGCCATTGCCGTCCTGGCGGACAACGAGAGGGGTTGTGGCTGGGATTGGCCCAGGAGCTGCGGAGGGATTGACGCCGGTCCCTGGGAGAGGTGGTGCGCCGTTGGTCGCAGGCGGGATGTGCTGGAGTGTGTGTGGGGGTTGTGGTTGGCCCTGCGGGGGTGCTGCGGCGGCGCGCTGTTGTTGTTGTTGGGGTGGGTGTTCCATCTTGGTGACGCGCGGGCTGCTGGTCATCTGTTGTGGGTGCTGGCCGGGATGCTGCATCTGGTGCTGCGCCTGTGGGTGCGACATGAGCAGATTCGACTGCGGGCCCATTCCCTGGTGATGCTGCGGTTGCTGCTGGCCGTACGGCGAGGGGTTACCCTGCTGCGGCATGGGCGGATAAGTTTGTGGTGGTGGTGGGTAGTACATTGGTTGCTGCTGCTGCATCTGAGAGGGAGGCTGGGAGTAGATCTGGCGACCGTGCTGGTCGTGGCCCGACGGCGAGGCTACGGACGCGGGCGAGTTCGATTGAGGGGTGTGGTAGATCGGGGGGTAGAGAGGGCGCGCCATGCCTGCGGCTGCGATGATGTCGGGCGTGTCTGCCGCTGCGCTCGTCAGTCGCTGCTGCTGTTGCGCGGGCGCCGCCGTGGGATCTCTCGCAAACTCACCTGCGGAGGTATAGGTGCCCGTTGCGCTGGGCGTGCTGTATGGGCTCGCGTGGGTGTAGTAGGGCACGTCTTGTGGGTGCTGGGCGACTTGACCGGTGCCGTTCTGGGCGTACTGCTGCGGTAGGCCGTGGGAGGACTGGTACGCACCGGAGTGCTGCTGCTGCTGCGGTGCGGGCGGCTGCTGCTGCTGGTGCACGACGCTGGAGGGGCGCTGGTGCGGCAGTTGTTGCGGCGGCGGGCCCTGCGCGTGGTGCGGCTGATGCTGCTGTGAATAATACTTGTCAGTCACCATTGCGAATTACTCTCAATGAGCAAAAACAACCATTGACAGGTGATAGAGTCCTCGCGTCGTGCGCTTGCGGTGATGGAGCAAGGCGCGCGGAGAGGGCGGTCGTGAGAAAGAAGCGTCGACTTTTTTTTATTTGGGAATGCGCGCGCGTGCGACTTGTAACTGTCGCGATGGGATGAGGTGTGTTGTCGACTGGACAAGGGACCTTTTTTGCGCGTGTGGAAGGGTCTGGCCGGTTATAGGTCTCGTCGAGCGCTTGGCGGTAGACTGATAACGAGAGAAGGGTGCGCGTGGAGTCGGCAGGATGTTGGGTGAAGAGCGTTCGAGTCGTTCAGGTCGTGGGACAAACTGAAACGTCGAGTCTTTTATTGAGTAACTCGTCGAAGTACTATATGTTGCAAGGACTCGGGGTTGGGTAGCGTGGAACCGATGAACCCCGATTTTTTCGCGTTTTTTTTTTCTCCCCTTTGTCGCGTCGCGTAACGTGAGAAACGTGGAGATAAGTTGATGGTTGCTTGACTCGACAGGATAGTGAAATCGGGTCGTGTCGAAAAGAACAGTTACACACGCGTTACTTGTTGGCGATATGGTAACGAGAGTTGTGAATAGCTTCACTTTTTTATTATATTTGGCGGTGGCAAACGTGTGGTCGCGACTGCTCCTGTGGGTAACAAATTAATGCCTGTCGCGTTTTGACGTTGATGGGGGTTGAGTGGTGGTAGTGGTTGGGAGGGTAGGTGGGTGGGAGGGTAGGTGGGTGGGTGGGCAGCAGGGTAAGGTAAGGTAGGGGATGTTGATGGGGGATGGGGGATAGGGGATGGGGGGGAGGGAGTAAGTACCTTGCACGACTACTGCGCGGTGCGGGAAGCGTCAGGTACCTTGGGGATTTTTGTTTTGGGCGGGTTCGGTTGTGTCTGGCGTGTAAATTTGGTAGGCGGGCGGTGTGTGGTGGCACTGTGAGGGACAGGACAGTGGAGAGAGGAAAAAGAAGAGTGTGGGAAGGTGGGAGGGGGAAGGGGGTAAGGTAGTAAGGTAGTGGAAGTAGTGAGGTGGAAGGGTTTGTCAACGGTCGACCATGCCATGCGGGAAGCAGGGGACATGGGTCGCTTTAAGTATGGACGGTGGGCGTGGGAAAGGGACGGGGGTGGGAGGAGGGGAGGGGAGGGGAGGGGAGGGGAGGGGGGAAGGAGAGGAGAAGAGGAAGGACCGGGGGGGACGGGATTGGGAATTTGTGAGGGAGGGGTGGGGATGGGAGAGGGGAGGGGTGGAGGAAAGAAGGAGCAAGATAGGTGTGGGTGTGGGTGTATATGTGTGGGTGTGGTTGTGGTTGTGGGTGTGGGTGTGGGTGTGGGTGTGGTGGATGGCTGATTGTGGGTTGGCTGGTGGGTGGGTGGTGTTGCTGTTGCTGTTGCTGTTGCTGTTGCTGTTGGTTGTGGTAGTGTGGAAGTAGCAGGTAGTGGTGGAAGTAGCAGGTAGTAGTCGAGTAGTAGAGTAGTTGAGTAGTGTAGATTAGTCGAGTAGCTATAGACCGAGTATGCACAGTAGTCGACCGTTGAGATTAATCCTGGCCTTGCCTTTCTAGCCGGCGCGTCGTGGGAAACGGATACATAACAGGCTGGGATGTTGATGGATACAGAACAGCCTTCGTACACTCAGAGTACACCCTCCGTACAGACAAAGTACTCGAAATTTGCAGGGGATTGCAAGGAGAGAAAGGTGGGTCCCGTACTCGAACCAAAAGGGGACAGGGGTGGTTAGAGGGTTAGAGACAGCCAGAGAGAGAAAGTAAGACATCGTCTAGTAAGACACGCCAGAGACAAGACAAGATCCGCACCAACATCCCTCTCACCCGCCGTACATACAACAGTACAGGTACAGTACTCACAGAAACAGTAGGAAACAGTTACTGTACAGTTCGCAGAAACAGAAACACCCTCACACACACACAGATACGCAGGGAGAGAGAACCCTCAGTCCCTGCCTTGCCTTGCCTTCCCTCCCTGCATCATCATCCCTCCATCCCTCCCTCCTCCCTTACCTCCATAAACTCCGATCCCCCAACCCCGACCCCCCGACAATTCACCATCATCTTCATCTCACTCACCACATACTTACTCAGCACACCCACCACTCTATCCTCTTACACGTGATAGGCCAACCCTTCCCACCCACACGTAGGCACACTCTACACCCGCCCCCCCATCCCACCAATCCCCTCCCCTCCCTCCCCGGCCACCCGCATGTCAGCCGCTTGGAGGCGTCCCGAGGAGAGGCCACGGCTAATTGGTGCTATGTCCGACTACAGTCGTATGCACAATACTCTAGCTGTGTATGCGTGTATGTGTGTGTGTGTGTGCGTGTGCGGACAGACGCTTTTGCTCCTCTGGTTTGGCAGCGGCCGAACTTGCCAGTGACGGGTGGCGGCTGGGTGGGTGATAGGAGGGGGAGCGGAGGGGGAAGGGTGAATTCTGATTTGCTGGGTGACGTCTATCTCTGTAGGGATCGCGATATCTAGGTGGCGGCTGAAAGGGACGGACGAGAGGCAAAAAACTGTCTGTGTGGCTATCTCAGATATATTAACGTGATAGGAAACAGTACCATCAACGCCCGACTACGCAATCGCGACGCCGCCGCCACATCGTGTGTAAGCTACCACCACCACCACAACAAGTACTCACCGCGCCGCAAAAGGCCACAACAACAGCACAGCACAGCACAGCACAAAAATCACCCTCCTACTGTACCTCCTCCTCCAAAAGCGGCAAGTCATCTCCGCCACCCATTCAGGCACATCTCTCCCTCTCTTCCGCCAAAACACCCCATCACGATATCCCCTCCCACGCGTCGTCGCGATCTAGACCGCCCACCATCTGCACCACCAACACCACAAGGGCAGCGATGCGCACTCTCGCCCACAGTTTCTGGCTAATTATAGACTATCCCTCATCCCTGCTCACACGCTTCGGGGCGGACATCGACAGGTAGGAGGGAAAACGGTCGCGGCGGCGGCGCTCATCCCCATCTCCCATCGTCAAGTCAAGGAAGGTACGGCAGGTAAGGTAGGGGGGCCCTGGTCAGAAGCGGAAGGTGAACTACAGTACCACCAGCGTACTATCTGTCTTCTCTCTGTGTGGTGTTGCTCAAGGTAGCACGCACATAGAACGGAAAGTGGGTAAGTGGGGCCCCGGTCGGCCCAGCTTTATCCCGGCTGCGCGACACCAACCCTCGCCCATCGCCCATCTCCCATCCCTACATCTACTACTGGCTGGGTAAAAACAGCAACAACAGGAAGTGCGTGCGTGTGTGAGACTAGCAAGCAAGACAGAGGACGGTCTGTAAGCGCGCCCTCCCCTTCCCTTTCCCTTGAGATCGGCGGGCATCGGGGGCGCCGAGGGGTGGTGGTGGAAGGCAGGGGGGCCAGGCGGCGATGCGATGCGAGTACGATGCGCCTTTTTTCTGCGATGCGATGTGATGCGAGGGGGACGGGGTTGGGGTTGGTGGGAATTTCATGGGGAGGGATGGGGATATTAGGGTTACACGGGCGCGCGGCTGAGGAGGGTGGGTTGGTAATGTATGTAATTTATGGACTTCGGCGACGTACTGGGCTAGATGGATGTATCGTATTGTTGCACCTACAGAAGCTGTGTATCACACTTCCATCCCCTTCTCGTCCGGCGCGCGCGGTACGAAGCACGAGCGAGCGAACGAGGCATTTCAGGACATCAGCGACGGCGGCGGACGGATAGACAGGGAACAACCGACAGGGAACAACGACAGACAGGACAGAACAGACAGGTAGGGGGTGTCAGTGCAGGGGTTCCTCTAGGGCGGAAGAGGCAGGAGGGCCGGGGGTACGGGGGAGGTACTTATGTGGTTCCTTTGGGGGGAGGGAACCAATCAGGAACAAGAAAGGTGGGGGGAAGGGTGGGGGGGGAGCTGTATCTCAAACAGAGGGGTTGATTAGCCGGGGTGGTGAGGGTGAGTTGTGTGTGACTTGCGTGATGGCGGGTGCGAGGTAGGGGATGGATGGGATGTACCGGTTGATGGGGAGTGGAGTCTGTTCTGGGTGTGGGTGGTGGTGCCGCGAAGGAAGGGAGGCTAGGACGCGATGGGTAGGGGATGGATGGGGGGGTTGGTCGGAGGGTTCGGCGGTGACAGACGGAAGGACAGGCTTGGGGATGGGACAGGACAGGGTGAGTGAGCTTGGTTTGGGCGAGCGAGGGTGCTGGGTTGGGTAAGCGCGGGAAGGTGATGGGGCGGGCGAGGGTGAGCTTCGATGGGGGAGGTGCGGCGAGCGGCGTGATGCCATGGCCTTGCCCTGCCTTGCCTGTTGCTGGACGTGGATGTGGGAGCGGCGGGCGGGCTGGGCTGGGCTGGCTCGTGGGTGGTAGGGAAGGTGGTATGCGTGCGCGATCTAGCTTATCTTAGATCTTTGGGATGGGGTGGATGGGCTGGGATATGGGTGTATGTAGGTATGTATGTATGTGATGGGATGGATGGGATGTTGTGTGCGCGAGTGCTGTGCAGTAGGTAGTACTCTATTCTACAGTAGTATGGCGGATGGGATAGTCGGTCTGGCTGGCTGGCTGGTGGATGGCTGGCTGGTGGTGGTGATAACGCGATACTGTACATACAAGAGAGATGAGATGAGATAAGATGGGCCGATAGAGAAAGAGAACGAGCCCTCCGCTCCGTAAAATAGATGCAGACACCTCCGCGGAAGTGCACACCTCCCTCCCTCCATCTTAGAAGAAAGTAGAGTACATACTATAGTACACCAGAATTATGATTTCCCCATCATCGGCCCATCCATCCATCCATTCGCGTCTCCACCACCACCACCTCCCTCGCAACATCTCCCACCCCAAGCAATCCAACGCGAAATTTTAAAAATATCCGTACCGTACCTCCTTCCTTCATGCCAAGACACGGTCCTGAAACGGTCGCTGTGGGGTGGGGGGGGCGCGTACGTATGTTTGTATCCCTGTGAGTGAGGGAAGGTAGGGGACAGGGGGGTGGTGGGTGTTGCCGGGCTGGCTGGCTGGGCTTGTGGGTGGGGAGGTGGGATGGATGGGATGGGGTGGGATCGCCGGGGAAGGGGGGGGGTTGATAATGGTGTACTGTAGTAAGCTGGCGCTGGCGTAGGGAAAGAAGGGTACGGGGAGGGAGAGGCATGGATGGCGTATAGAGGTGTTGGAGTACGGTACGGTACGCAGTATACGGGGTGTACAGTACGCGTGCATGTATTCTTCACAGAGAGCACCTTCCAATCCTACACACTGCACAAAATAATACTACGCAAAATATATACCCAAAAACAGCGCAGCGGCAACGGCAACGTGCATACCGACCGACCGACCGACCGACCGACAGACCATCTCGCGCCGCCCGCTGTGCCCCATCACCGCATCCTTCGCGCCATCCTCGACCGAAGCATCAGCATCGGCATCCTGGGTAATCTACGCATACCCACGTACAACAGGCACGCACATGCTTCGAACCCATCCATCCATCCGTACATCCATCCAGCCCAAACATAAGCACCCAGATAATGCGGACCCTCCTCCCCTCCCCTACCCTACCTCCCCCAAAAAGAAGCTGACCTCACGCCTCTGCGGCCTCCCCCCCCTGCCCTGTCTCGGCTGTCAGATGCAAAGATGCAAGAATAGAGCCCCTGTCCTGGCAGCCCAACCAGGCGAAAAGAAAAGAGAGTGAGTGATAGCCGTAGTTAGTAGCCGCCCCGCTGTACCCACAACCACGCCGAGGTTAACCCTAACGCCCCTCCTCCCAGACTGGACTGGACAAGGTGAAGGTGGTGGCGGTGATGTACGTACTCTGTGCAGGCAGGGAAAGTGCGAATTCGACAGTGCCATGGGTATGGTTATGGGATAATGGGTAGGGGATGGGGAATACATATGCCATCCCTGTCATATAATCGAAGTCCGATATGCCAAAACGCGCACGTCAATCAAATCGCAAGGAGGTGAGTGACGGTAAAACATCCACCAAAGAGAACGCGTCGTTGCTCTCTTCTTCCCCAGCTTAGACAGAACACACCAGGAATACCCCCCCCCACCCTGCTTCACCGCGTGCCAAAAACGCGCATCATCTCACTCAATCTCACAAGCTGCTGTTGGAGATGAGACAAATTAAGAAGAAAAACAAGAGCAAACGTGCCTCGCACGGTCCCCTACTCCACCACCACCACCGACCCGTGTGAGATCCCGGAGTCCTAACAACGTACATACGTCCCTGGCGCGCGCTGAAGAAGGGAGGGATGGGATGACCGTGTCGTGCTAAACACGTGCAAGCACCCACCACAAACAGCTCCCCTGCCCACCTCAACGGCGGGACGAACGGCGTAGACAGGGTGAGCTGCCCTGCTTCCGCTGTCCTGCGCTTCCCTGTCCTGCCCTGTTTGTCCTGTCCTTGCCATCTTGCGGGGCAGACGGACGTTCATAGCTCCGTCGACTCCGCGCCCCTACCCTGTCTTGCTTGTCTGCTTGTGGTTTTCCCACCCACTCCACTCGCTCCCGCTCCACATGCCCATCCCTCCTCCCTCCCGGTGCAGGTCCAGTTCAGGGCCGCCCCGCCTTGCAGATAGATACCCCTTCCTTCCACATACGCTGTGCTAGGGGGGCGGCGGCCCTGTTGCGGGAATGGGGAATAAAGGACAAATGGGAAAATAGTAAATACAACACACCAGATTGGAACGACGCACATCATCCCCATCCAGCGCTGACGCGGACAAGGGCGCATGGTGCGTTTCGGGGTTACGGGTCTAGGCTCTTTCCACAGTGGGTTGGTTAGCGGGGGGGACTGTGCTTGGACTTTGTGAGTAGAATCGTTCGATTTGACGGAGGGTTTTGGGACCGAGGAAATGGTTCGATATATTTGCAGTCTTACCTTACTACGGGGTTTACTGCGTATGGGTCTAGCACGTGTATTTTATTCCCCGTTTTTCCCAGCTTCGGGTCGCGGGTATTGGGGGGGGGTGCACGCACGGTACGCGGCGGCGGCGTAGCAGCGGCCGGAGAGAGAGGGGAGGCGGCGGGAGAGGGCGGATGAGCCGCTGCCACCCACCGGCCGGTCGGTGTGGAAAACGCTGTTGTTGCGGCGAGGGATTTGATACTACAGACTAACTAACTAACTGACAGACTCACTGACACGGCTCATCAGTATCAGCATCACATCGCTCCCTCCCCAAGAGATGCGATGCGCGATCGTGTTCCATCCTCGGCACTCACCACGCTACCCTGCCTTGCACAGCACACCCCCTCCTTCACCTCCATCTCTCCCCTCCCTGTCCTGTTTATTCGATCACCCTCCCCGACCTCCGTGCCTGCTTATCCGTGCCTGGCCTGGCCTGGTCTGTTCGCTGAATCCCTCCCTCCCTGTTTATTACCCCCGACCGGACGCTTATCACTGATATTCCATTCCCTGCCTATACCTCCCCCCTCCCTCCGGTTAGGGCTTACCAAGCCCTTACCCATCCCCTACCACCCCCCCCAAAAAAATCCCCTCACCCCATCCCATCCATCCCTCCCCTACCCCCTACCCTACCAGCGCTTACACCCCCTAATCTCCTAATCTCCTTCACCCCCCCGCCCAGCTCCATCAAAACGGCACCACGGCCCGCGCCCTCACACGGATAACGGGGACTTATAGACGGGGATACCATACCGGGGGTCTCGGGGCCGGGATGGATGGATGGGTGGCGTCAGCGCGGGTAAGGAGATTGGGGGAGGGGGGAGATAAGACGTATGTCTTTGTGCGGGCCGGGTGCGGGTGCGGGATGGGATGGGCTTGTTTTTTGCTTGTGGAAGGGGAGGGGGACGGGAGGGGGACGGGATCGGGATGCATGTGCTGCTGTTGGGGGGGGGGGGGGGGATCGGCCCGGGGTTAGTGGTTAGGGGTGGAGGAGGAGGAGATAGGGGGGAAGAGGGAGAGGACAGGATAGTAGGGGGAAGGTGTGCAGCGCAGTGGTGAGGCTCAGGATGCTAGTTGGACGTCGGGTCTGGTGTAGTTCGTTTGATTTCTCAGTTTGATGCCCTCTTGTGCCCTCTGCCGCCGATGCTGGAGCGGTTTCCTCTTCCTACTCTCCCAGCGCAAAGGCATATAGCCACGCGAGCTGTAGCCCCTCAAGAACCCGAATCGCAGCAGGACATCCCTGTGTCTATGCGTGTTCACCACCTCGGCCCTGGCCTCTCCACTTATCCCGCCTCTGCCTCCCCGCGCCACCTCTCTGTCTACCTGCTTTGATTGCCCGTTCCCCCGCCGGTCTGGCGCTGACGGACTCTGTTCGCCACGGAGCTGACTTGCTCCTCTGGGGGCTACGCGGTTGCGTTGGCTGCCTGCCTCACCTCCCAGTTGTGTTCCCACGCGGACGGATGCGAGTGTGCTGGTGAAGACGGGGAACGGAGGGAAAATGGGGGGCGCTGGGTAGGAAGAGTATGACCTGGATGGGGAGGAATATCTGTGAGGTCGAGAGGGGAGGGAGAAGTAGAAATTAAATCAGGAGGCAGAAAAAAAAGGGGTGTGATAAAGTTGATATTGTGGGCGAGAAATAAAAAAAACGAAAAAATGAAAAGGGCAGTCTACGACAATTGCTCACCACTCACGCCTCTCTGCGCATTCAGCACCGCTCTCACACGTCAATCGCAACATCACAGATGCACACACACAGCTCGTGCACTCTCAAAATGATTGATATTTCAGCTACCTAGCATTTGAGCGCGTCCATCTCACTCGCTATCTAAGCGGAGATGCCAATGACGCCGCAAGCGGGGCGGAGACCAGCGTTACCGGTCTTGAGGGAGTCTGGGTGTCCTCCCTTGCCGAGGTCGTCGGTGCCGGAGTGGACGACGATGGTGCGCTGGGTAAGTTAGCCTTTGGTCTTGGTTTGTTGCCCCTCTGCCCGCTCAACTTGGGGAAAGTTGCTCGGGGGTCGGTGGGAGGGAGATAGGGATGTAGGAGAACCACAGGGGAGAAGACTTACGCCAATAACGCTATCCGGGCCGATGAGCTTGATCAGCTTGTCGGTGGTGGTGCCGGTGGAGTTTCCCTGGGCATCGGTGCTGAAGTTGCCGAGGTCACCAACGTGGCGCTCCTCGTCGGTGGGGGCACCGTGGTTCTTGCCACGGGGGTTGACTGGGGGAGGAAGTTAGTATGATGGTCTGTTGGCCTTGTAATGTTAAGTTTGTCTGGTCTTTCTTTCTCGTTTCCCTCTTCGTTGTGCCTCGTTTCGGCTTCTGTTTTTCCATCTCTACCCCTCACCCAGTTTCATGCCACACTTCTCTTCTCCTCTTCTTTCTCTTCTCCATCCATCGACCGTCTTGACATCGAGCAATGAGGAGATAGGGGTATGGTTGAGATGAACTCACAATGTGGGCCTGCGGAGGTGCAGCCGTTGGTGTTGTCACCGAACTGGTGAACGTGGATGCCGCGCTGGGCGTTGGCGTCGTTGCCAGTGAGGTTCCAGGAGATGGTGGTGGAGGAGTTCTCATCAGCCTGCTCGAAGGTGACGGTGCCGGAGACCTTGGAGTCACCACGGACGGTTGCAACTATGCGGGGTTAGCCAGCCGGGTTCTGGGGAATGGTGTGAGGTGCGGGGTAGTTTGGTAGAGGATAGTAGAGGGTGGAGAGGAGGCTGCTGAGGTGGTTGAGGCTGACAATCCCCAAGGTTGCGCCCTTCCTGGTAGAGTGGCTACATCTGTAGATGAATGTGCTCAATTCAGCGCGCGGGAAGCCCGGAAAGCTGCGTCATTGGACAAACTACCCCTCCACCGACTCAAACCACAGTAACAGCGTACTAAACTCGTCCACGTACCTGCTTTGACCATTTTGGCGGATTATATTACTGGAATAGAACTTTTTGGATATTGGGTAGCGGGAATTAATTCAGAATCTTTGCTGCGAATTGTTGTCTTGAGGTGGGAGGAGAGAAGAAGAGAAGGTGCTCAGAAGTGGGGAATACGTGATTTAATGACGGATCAGAGAAGCTCCTGCCCCGCTCCGAGCCGACAGCTCATGGGGAGCTTGAGTAAGCAGATGGTCACGTGAGTCATGACATCAGCGCTGGCATGGTTTCCGGATTTTGCAACAAATCGGATATTTTTGAATATGAGGGGG
Organism: Pseudogymnoascus sp. 05NY08; assembly: GCA_001662605.1. Taxonomy (NCBI): domain Eukaryota; kingdom Fungi; phylum Ascomycota; class Leotiomycetes; order Thelebolales; family Thelebolaceae; genus Pseudogymnoascus; species Pseudogymnoascus sp. 05NY08. Next base: position 104,513 of record KV458881.1, read on the forward strand.
TGATAATCTTGTCCTACTTCTGTCACGTTTTAGTATCGGTGGTGCTACAATGCTGTAATAGCTGATATACCGCCGTACTTCAGCAATTTTAAGTATGACATAATTTGAAGATTTGTCACGTGCTCTGGCTAGATCTATTGACCCCGCAAATGCTAAGCACTACCCTGACAGCAAACCCCGAGGACTCCGATATAGGAAACGGGACTAACAGCCGCCTCCTTTCGCGTCATGCCGGATGCCATGCCGTGGTACTCTACTTCGGTAGAAGCTGTATCCACAATTTAGGGCCCTAGCAACGCCGGGGATCTGAGAAGCTTATATGTTCAAGCCGGCACAATTGCTGGAGGGAATAAAGCCTGTATGATAAATTGATCCTGGTGGGAAAGCCAATAAGGGATTAGATGCAAGGAAGGTTTGAAGTACAAATGCGCTTGTTCAGAGGCGGCAAGAGTTAAAACAAGACACGGCACTATGAAATTTCAAATTATCATATCCTCCTCGGGGCTGTTAAATATTACATGTCGTCGGTTTCCAGGGAAAGCGGCATCTCTGGATATCCTTGGCGAACCGTTCGTTTTTTTCCAGAAACCAATACTTAGTTTTCAAGCCATAGAGACTACCAAATCCATTTTTGCTGCAATCCATAAACCCCTCCTCTGTATAGTTTTGAAGAACTGCACAAGCTACATAACGCCACAAAGCCACCCCACCAAACGAGCCTATTCCCACCTCCAAACTGGGCTGATCCAGTCCTCTAAGGACTCGATAACCTTGAAAGTGACACTGAGCTTAACCCCAGCCTCTTCAAATGTATCTCGGACTGAGTCTAACACTTCGTACCTGCCGTACTTTGCTTTATCCCATGTCGTATCATCGATGGGCATGATGGCGCAATCTTCCACGATATGGAAGCGATTTAATTTTGGGAGTGATGCCCCATAGCCCCTTGTATCCAAAAGTTCAAGAGCCCAGTTAATGCAATCAACATCGGTAGGGGCTGACGATGGATTGTTCAGTACTGATCCGTCTGGAAACTTCGAAATATTGTACTTTCGGAAGGCGGCCTGAAATGGAGGGAATATAATCTATAAAGATATAAGTACACTGGTTGGAAGAAATAAAGTATAATATATCTAACAAAGATATAGAGAGGGTCAGGGTAATAAACAGCCAGTCATACCTTTAGCCGCTCTAAGGATGGCGGTAAACGTTTACCAAAACCACATCTATTGGGAGGGTAATAACGGGCATCACCCCCAAATAACAGGTTGCAGTGGACCGAAAATTCTCTAAGAGCTCTATAATCCCTTAGGTTCAGCGCGCTGTTTTCTACATGCAGCGTATCGTCGATTGTTAGGTTTAGTGTGGTGATACTTTGACCGACAAGTACCAAAGAGCTTGAAATCTTGCTTGGTGATATGTCGCCATCACCGTCCGACACAACGCAAGTAAATTCTGTCAAAAACTCGCAACAGTAAAGAACTTCGATGGTGCTATCACAAAAGCCTCCGGTCTCGCATCGCAAGCGCCGAAGCCGAGATGGCGTCTCCCCTCTAAGTTGTATAGAAGGCCCCCCCCGCATGGGATAATTAAACCCCCCTTTAACAGAAGAAGAAATCATTCTAAGTTCAAGATACTCGAGGTTTGGGTGGTATAGATATTCCCTAATATTTAACGCATTCCCCAAGGGGTAGAGCAGCCGAACATGTTTCAATGCCAACGCTGGGTACATTTGGAGCCAAAAGGACGACCGATACACGCAATCGGGCGAGGCCACACAAAGTTCTTCGATGAATTTGAGTTTTCCTAACAGCGGGTACATGAGAGAGTTGCGTCCGAATAATACATCCCTCGAAGAGTCATCGCACGATATATCAATTGATCGCACGAGCAGAGCTCGTTGGGGGAATTTCTCGATGGTTTCCTGAAATCCGAAGAAGGACCTGGAGAGGTGTTCGCCTGTCCAGAGAAGTTCGACATCGCGGTAGATAAGCGGAATTGCCAGGGCAGAGAAATATCTGTTTACGAGCGCAAGGTTGTACAGTCCGCATGATTTGAGGCCACTGTTGGCGATGATTTGGATAATAAGCTCCTCTGGCAGGCTGCCGAGGGATGCCATTCTGGTGGGGCGTGGGGTATAAAGTTAGAGCTCTCCCTCCATGTATTATGGAGTATGATTGTCAGATCTATCTGATCGCTTCGCGAACCAACCAGGCGAATCTTACGGTTATGGTCAGCAGGGCTGAAATATACCAGGAGGTTCGGCGTTCTCCATCATCACAACATCATCTTACACAAAATGTCCGCAGCTATCCGCGTAGTCGTCTGCGGCCAGTCGGCCCAAATTGCCAAGGCCGTAAAAGCGGGCCTGCTCCCCGAGTGCGAAAGTGAGATATTGACACTCCATTCTTTCCCCATATGAGGCCCGTCCTAACCTTTCCAGCCATCCATGTTGTCTTCAGCGCTGCCGCTGGCGCTAAAGATATACCCACAATATTATCGGGTCAGGCCCCTCCCGCCACAGATGAGACGAATGTGGGGACGGGTAACTACACAAGGAAGGCCGACGCTATTATAGTTGGTGGTGCGTATGGCGATGAGCAGTTCAATGAGATGAGAAATTCGTGCGCCGAATTGCCAGGAAACGGAGGGGTTGCATGGCTGAGACTGAATATGAGCACGCCTACTCCACCATTGGGGTCAGTAATCCTCCTAAATCTTATTGAACGTCGCAGGTTATTTGAAACCAATGCGGCTGTTACTAAAAACATTCTCTCAAAATACTAGTGCTAACAAAGCTTTGAAGGCCCGAGTATGGGAAGGCGGTGGTGGAGAGGTGCAAAGCCTGCTTGAAGGAGCTCGAGCTGGGCGGGAAGCTCGGGACGGACGGAATTTATTTCTACTGATTTTAAATTTGGGTCTGTTTGATTTGTATCTACAGATGCTAAATCGACACTGTAATGCTAATTACGAGGGGATTCAACATCTCTTCTCCGTGAAAGGATGAAAATGAAGAATCGTTTAATATGGGTGGGACTATCTCCGTGGGTTTACCCTTTGGTTTGGATACATATGCTATGTGAGAACGATAAGGCTATGTTGAATCTAGACCGAGCGTGTGCAGTACCATTTTCTCATCACGCAACCAGTCAAGGATACGTGGGCCTATTGTATAACTGTACCTGCGCATGGTGCACCACGCCCCGTTGTATGGCAGCGATGATGTGAGGGCACAACCTCGGCGCATGGACTCCCTTGGCATCCCCCCACGACGACAGTGTAGAATCGGTTTAATATGATGCCGTACAAGAATCAGCATGCATATCGGTGAGACAAAACGGTATCGCGACTTCACTTGGCACCTTGATAAGTTTGGCCGTCCTATGTGATGATGATGTGTTGTGAGAAGGATGGTTTGTAGATATATTTCAATCTGAAGCCCTGAGATTGTTCATTATATATTGGCTTCCTTTTTTTCTGATACAACTACAAAAGCCATAACCACAAAACCATGTCGGCCCCTGTTGCTTTCAAGCTCTCCAGGCCAAACTATAACGATGTTATTATCCTCACCGCCGATATGACTTTAGAGGCAGTCCAACGAACCGCCTACAAGGCTATCCGTGACCGAATTCCTCAAGTATTCTTCGACGAATTTGGTGGTGACATGGAAAAGTTGGGAGAAGTCTGGATCGAATGGACGACGACGAACCAGAGCTTTCCCGCCACCACTGCTATTACTGAGTCGAACGTCGATGCAGTGATCCAACTCTTGGAGCTGAGACGTGGGGTTGATGTCCTCAGGGGCTCTCTGCCCACGGCTCCTGAATAAGTTCGGTGGCCAAATCTTTTGGCGAAGCTATGGGGCTTAGATCGGAATATATTGAAAATTTATTCCGATATTTAAAAAGCTACGTGGATACAATTAGGCCGGGTCGTGGGACTGACGTGGAATGGGTGGGAGGCTTGATTTAGTTTTGCTTCTGAGCGCATAGATACCTAGTGGAAAGCGTCGAAATACGATGTCGCGTGCGTTAGGCAGACTTTAAAATATAGGTTATCATAAAGTATCACAATATTAATCTATCGACGCTTGTTTTAGATATGTAAGTTTGGATTCTTCTGTCCCTTGATTATAACTCTATAATTGTGTGGAGTGACCTAATAACTGACCCCTTGACCTATGCAAGCAACCCCCCATCGCTTTACAAATTACCCAACGTAACCCAAAAATCTATAACCCAGAACTCAATATACTCCTGTGATATGTGATATTTTATGCTTCAGGCGCAACCGTCTTCTTCTTTTTAATATTCACCCAGCCCATTCCGAGACTGAATACGAATAATCCGACTCCGCAACCCGCGGATAGGTAAAAGTTGCGGTTGATAGCGTGGTTGTAGGCCTCGATGACGCCTGCAACTTGTTCTGGCTTCACAACAGTCTTTATGGCCGTAGCACCGGCCTCCACCACCTTCTTTGCATCTACACCCGGGGCGTATTTAGCCAAAGCCGAAAGAAGCCCCCCGCTGAATATCGTTTGGCCGATGGAGAGGAACACTGCTCCCCCAAAAACCTGGGAAAACACAAGAGTCGACATTCCGACAGGAATTTTCGCCGGCGGGAGCACGTTTTGGACGGCAACGATGGCCTTGGAATGAGGTCAGTAAGGGAAAGCGGGAGAAGAATAAAATGTGAGAAGTGCTCACAATCTGCATGCCGAGGCCACGGCCCGCGCCAGAGAGGATTTGATAGCCAATCCACTTTCCAACCGAAGTAGATGGGGTAAAAGTAGCAATCAGCCCGGAGGAAATGGCAGCGAGAATACCACTAACTACCATAAATGGAAGATAGTATCCTATGCGTCCAACTTCGAATCATATCAGCTTTTGCCTCTCACAAAAATAGCGGTGGCTTACCTAATACTCCACACACAATTGAGCATATCATCTGCGAAATAATTGCAGGTAACATGTACACCCCGCTTAACGCTGGCGACACGCCCTTAACAGACTGGAAGTAGATCGGTATATAATAAGAGAAGATGAGCATAGTTCCGTAGAAGAACGCATTGGCCACGCAAGAAGCCCAAACGGCCCTCACTCTCAGCATCGAGAATGGGATCATAGCCTTGTCGCCAACTCGATATTCCCAAGCAAGGAAAACCAAAGCCATGGCAAACCCGCCACAGAAGAGACCGATGATGGTGGCGCTGTTCCAGGGGTATTTTGTCCCGCCCCACTGAAGGGCCATCAGGATCATAGTAGCGGATGGCGCAAAGAGGACAAATCCGATGAGATCAAGCTTGCCAAGTGTTTTGAAAAGAGAAATCTTCTCATCCGTATTCCTGATATTCTGGTCGGGTATTGTAATGAGCAGGAGAAAGACAGCTGCAACGGCACCGATGGGAAGGTTGATAAAAAAGCCTAGAGAAGCATGTGTCAGCGCATGCGAGAACTGGGAACCTGGAAAAACTTACACCAGCGCCATGATACATATTCAGTAAATGCACCTCCAATCAATGGTCCTCCGACTATACCTAACTGTGCAATTGACATCATGAAGCCCAGCATCACTGCGCGCCATTAGCATATGGGAATACTACAGTGTATAATAGGAGTACTCACGTGGCCGTCTGGCCAGAGGGACAGATGCGGCTATGATGGTGAGGCCGCCATTTATGAGCCCTGAACTTCCTAGTCCAGCAATAGCTCGTCCGATAATGAGCATGGTGGACGACTGAGCTCCACCACATATCGCTGATCCAAGCTCAAAGAGGCCAACGAAGACAAGGAAGGTGTACTGTATCAAATCAGCACAATATTCTTGATAAGGAGGAAGAACAACAAACCTTCGTGCTAAATTCGCTGTACAGCTTTCCAGTCAAAGGCTGAAGGGCGCAACTGTTGTCTGGGTCAGTTGGGGCACACCAGGGGGTCCACGTGCAGAAACTCACCTTGCGAGAAGATATGCACTACCATACCATCCAACATCTGGCAGCGAGTGGAAGTCGCTGGTAATTTGAGGAATAGCCTGTTGCGGTTGTCAATAACTTCTCAAGTTTGTAGTTAGGCACGGGCAAAACTCACAGTCACGATGATAGAGATGTCGAGTAACATGAGAAATACAACCAATGTAACCGACGCCATAACAAGCCATAGCTGGAGCCCAGAGATGTATTCATGCTCTGGTTGAGCGGCCTCAGCCGTCTTGGCAATGTCATCGGGAAACTTTTCGTGGGTTGAGTTATCATCTACATGCCCCTCATTATTGTCAACGTCTGTAGCACTGTCCGATATGACGTCCTTTTCATCAACATGAATTCCGCGGTCCCGCGATTCCTTCTCCATATTTATTTGGTACCTGTGTTCGCGGACTTTAAATATTTAGCGAAGCCAGGAGGTATGGACTGTTACTCAACAGCGACACCGAGAAAAGTTGATTGAATCGACTCGACAAGCTGACAAAAATCGCATGGTATTCAAAGCACAGCATCGGCGAGGGACATTGCATATATGTAACTACAAAAATAAGCACCTCGCATATAAATTTTAACGCCGGTCGCAACAATCTCCAGCTTTTCTAAAATCCGATGATGACGAGGATGCCTAAACCAACCAATTCCGTCGGGGTTCGGGCCCGAAATCCTATATTAATTTCCCTTTCAAACTCCGTTCGGAACCAGTTGATCCACTCGATCCTTCCAATCATTCTAATGCGAGCAAATCATCAATTATGTATCAATTATGTTCCAGCAAGTTATAAATCAAGTAAGGGCAGCTCCCATAGGGTTTTATCAACGTGCCGTATGTCGTGATTTTTATGTTAAATCACCAAAGCCAGATCCTAAAATTCCACCTCTAATTATGCCCATCCCTGATAAACCCAACCATACAATCCGCATTTATCCTTCCAGAATCTCCGTATCAGAAGTCCAGCTGATATGGAAAATCCCCCGCAAGAAGATCTCTCATCCAAACGTCGTCCAACAAGTCCATATTAGTCGTCCCAAAATCGATGTCCTGCATCGGAAGCTGCCCTTGAGCGCCAAACCCGTGGATACCCTCATTCCCACCGGAATTCTCATGTCCTATTGTAAGATTTTGACCGCCTAGCCGGTTCTCGGCGTCAGCTGCGGCTGTTGCGGCTGCGGCTGGAGCTACGACTTTCATTTCCCACCAATGCGCAATCTTTCCTAGCATCCTGTTTGTTAACATCCAAATATTATGAAGACCCGGCCCAGTAGTATCAATCCCTGCCGCTGCAGGGACCCGGCCCCATTTCTCGGTCAGAAGATTTATCATCACCCCTAGGTCAACTTCCTCTCGTACAAGTTGTCGGTCCCAAGACACACCAGGGCATTCGAAGGTACTTAGGCGGTAAAGCGCTACAAGGAAATGTGCCATTTGCGCCATGAGTGCCATGGGCATTTCAGCATAGCTTGAGAGCGGCACAATTTCAGCGGAGACGAAAAGCGCGAACCAAGATTTGGTGGCGTCAAGGCAGATCCAGAGGCTCTTGGCAAGCTGAAGTGTTTTAGAGGGATCTGGAGGGCTAGCTTTGGTTGAGCAGGTGCCGAGGCAATGTTCGTGTAGAGTGAGAACCGCGTGGTGAAGATGAAGTTGTACGCTGACTATGTAGCTTGTAAGTGGATAGAAATGGTATTGGGAAGTGATAATTCTTACTGTTGCCATCTAATTCTGGGGGGACATTCCGCTTTAGTTCCTCTAATTGTGACTGGAGTGATTTGAAATATATTTCGCTCGGTGGACTCGCTATTCCACCAGAAAGATTATCACTCATGTCGCGATATATGGCGTTTTTGATCAGTTGTAACCGAACAAGAAAAACCAGTAGGATATCTGTTGGGTGCTCTCTCGTCTTCTCCAGTAGTTGCAGACACTCTTCAAAGTATGGCACCCATCGCAGAGGCTCAATTCTCTGGAAATAGCAGGAACATCTAAGAAATGGTCAGTTTACTCGTTCGGGTTGGTAAATAATAGCAATTAAAAAGAAAATGGCAGGACACCCTTCACTCACACTGAACTAATCAAAAAGAGCGCGATAATACATCGCCTCTCTTCCATAGTCCTAACGGCAGCAGTTGCATTCCTCGGGCATCCTTGTGCATTGTATGCTAGCATTATGAGTGCCGGCTCAGTTGGAACTGGTTTCGTGAGGGCAAGGTCGAAGGCTACCGATGTCGCAAGGTGGATGACCGTCGATATTATAGGTTTGTTGTAGAGGTAAAAATGCCCCCATGCACTAAACACCAACAGGCCCAACAATAAATCGATGTTTTTAGCACCCTCGATCAGCATTTCCCTCCCCAGGACCCGTCTAACTTCGAGGCCCAATTCAGCTTGCCTAGCTGTACTCTTTGGGCAAATTGCCCGGATAACTAAACTCAAGAAAGGTCGTTCTTCCATCAACTCTCTAGCCGTTACATTTTTGTCGACTACTACCACTGGGAAAAAAGGAGCCATCTTTGTACGATAGGTCTCTAGAGTCATTTCCAACTCAGCAATTTCTTCAAGATCTTTGTTTGTTGGAAATGACGGAGGTGTAGCGTTTGCTTTTTGGGCTGAACAGCAAATGGCTGGATCATCGTCTCGAAAGTATTGCGTAATACAAGGTCCACGGGTGGACGTGGAGGAGCTGGATTCTGATGGCGTAGGCGGTGCATACTGAGAGCAAAGAGTGTCGCCCTGAGCTCCCGTCGATCCGCCCGACTTACTATTCAACTTTCCGTAGTTCAAGAAATTCCCAAGCCCAATCGCTCCCTGTTGTCCATTTAATCCATGGTTCGTAGCGGTTGCAGCACCAGTTCCATTTCCATTCCCACCAAGAATAGCGTTATTGGGTTGACCGAAATTCCCATTTTCCAACTGACTTGACGATTCGCTCGTCACCGAGCGGGATGTGAGCGAGGGAGGGGCGGTTTGCGCTGCCTGAGAGCGTTGGAGAATCAGGGTAAGATCGTCGAGTTTTTCTTCTAATGCTGCCGTCTTGCTGGCTACTGAGGCTGTTGATGGTTTTGATCTCTTGGCCACCTTCCTTTTACGAATCGTCGGTGCCGGTTGGCAGTCTTTGTTAAGACGCAAACACCTAGATTTTAATTTAGTATAGTATATAGAGCAAACGGACTACATATAAGCAACGGATGAAAATTTGAAATATACGAGGTGACAGTAAAGCAGCCTCGGAACAAAAATTGGTACCTTTCCATGCCGAGGTAGAATAATGATATCCAGGCAAGACGAACTAATAAAAGGCACGTACCTCTCACATTTCGGTCCACTTGGTAGCACAGCACACCTAGTCTTGCTCCTCACGCAGTTGAGACAAGCCTTTCCATATGGCGCATTCGCAAGCACGTGCTCTGCTACACCGTCCCCCCTGCGTGAGCTTATTCCAAGCCCCTCTGACGAATTATTGAGCTCCATTGCGCTACCAATACGAGCATACGAGCAGCCGCTTGAGCCCAACGGAGTTGAGGTGATTGATATCAACACAACAGCATCACAACTTGTGGGTGCTATTTTATGACCCGTTTAGCAATGCATTCTCCGAAATCCGTATCCCAACGGACTATGCTGCCAAATTTTACAACCAGGAGTCTCGTAAGACGGGAATCGACTTTGTATAAGTTTGGTTCTCAACTCCGACGGAGTTGGTAGCGGATCGGAGTTGGTATAAGTCCATTCAGACCCCATTGACAACGGAGGAACGGAGCTACTGCAAACTCCGAAGTAGTGGGTGGGTCATGTGACCTAAAACACAGTCACGAGTTAAGCGAATTAATATATGTTATAATACGGTTAACGTATTTCACGGGCGAGCTGGTCACACGGGCGAGCTGGTCACCAGAACACCAAAACACCAAAACGCGTCAACTGTAACAACTGTCAACATGCCACAACCAACACAAGCCCAACCCTCTAATCAAGAAGGTAGAATTATTCTTGCTATTAAAGCACTCAAAGAAGGCAATATTAAGAGTATTCGAGCTGCTGCAATGTCGTACGACGTCCCATTTGAGTCGCTACGTACGCGACGTAACAGTGTTACTTCTCGACGCGACTCTACCCCTAACTCACGAAAATTAACTCCGTACGAAGAGTCAGCTCTTGTTCAGTACATCCTTGACCTAGATTCGCGTGGATTTCTACCCCGGCCACAAGCTGTGCAAGAAATGGCAGACCTTCTACTCTCTAAACGAGGCGAGAGCCCTGTTGGGATAAACTAGACTACTACCTTTATTAAGCGTCGTACGGAACTTAAAGCAAAGTTTAGTCAGAAGTATAATTACAAGCGAGTAAAATGCAAAGATCCTAAGATAATTAAAGCGTAGTTCTCCCTCGTACGAAACACAGTTGCAAAATATAGAATCTTAGAGCAGGATATCTACAACTTTAATGAAGTAGGTTTTGCAATAGGAGTTATTGCTACTGCAAAGGTAGTCACAAGCTTAGAAGTAAAGAGCTGTCTAAAGGCTATACAGCTAGGGAATAGAGAGTGGGTGTTAATTATCTAAGGTGTTAATTTGTACAGATGGGCACTCCTACCATTCATCATTTTTGTAAGGACACAGGGCAC